>JARYGA010039483.1:0-24733 GCA_030545235.1 Helianthus tuberosus
TGAAACACATGTGCCTACTTGTTACTTTCGTGCTTTCATGCTTTCACATCATATACTTGCTATGTTCATTAGTACATTTATAGTACATGATTTCATTGTGTTCATGCTATGTATGCCCATTGTGTGCATATTTAGTACATTGTTTTACATTACATTTCATGCTATGTATGCCCATTATGTGCATATTTAGTACATTGTTTTACATTACATTTCATGCTATGTATGCCCATTGGGTGCATATTTAGTACATTGTTTTACATTACATTTCATGCTATGTATGCCCATTGTGTGCATATTTAGTACATTGTTTTACATTACATTTCATGCTATGTATGCCCATTGTGTGCATATTTAGTACATTGTTTTACATTACATTTCATGCTATGTATGCCCATTGTGTGCATATTTAGTATATTGTTTCACATTACATTTCATGCTATGTATGCCCATTGTGTGCATATTTAGTACATTGTTTTACATTACATTTCATGCTATGTATGCCCATTGTGTGCATATTTAGTACATTGTTTCACATTACATTTCATGCTAGGTACGCCCATTGTGTGCATACTTAGTACAGTTGTTTTCATCACATGTTTACATTTTGGTATGACATTTGGGTTGTTTACAATGGAACAATACATTCATTAACATTAGCTACGCCGTTCGTTAGTAGGTAGTGGTACCATAGGAATTGACAACTCCCGTTCCTGAAATCCTGGGTTTGTTTGGATTGGAAGGAATGACCGAATTCGATATACATAACTTAGATAAACCTTTAATTTGTTTAAGGGTTTATCGCCACAGTCTCAAGGCTTGGATGTATGCATTTTCACAATACCGCATAAATGTTTATATCAGTATAACATGCAATTGTTCCACAAAACATAACTTTGATTTAAACCATGTTTTACTTCAATACCTTGTTTTTGTGCATTTTACATATGGTTTAGTTGATATATTTCACTTACCATACATGACATTTTTGGGTACACATTACATGATCCACATTAAACATAAACATCTTGACATTGATATACACATTTGGTGGTTTACATTGGACATAGACATTTCGATATGGTTTACACATTAACACATGACAATTGATTTATACATGAACAATACATTGGTGGTTGGTTTGGGTAAATGATTCGAGTAACGAGGCGTGTGTAATATGATACAAGCATGGTGGATACGCCGCTGGTACTTCCTATATATAAGTGTTTGTATGACATTACATGTCGTAGCGTTATTTAAATCATTTCATTACTTGACATATTACGTTTTACATAAACAACTTATTTTCACAAGACATTAATTTACAAAACAACTTATCTTATACAAACTCATTTTACTTGGTTATTCATTTAACATTACATTACTCTCTTATTTATACATATTATCGTTTTTTCAATGATTTACAAAACAAAACAATTTACAAGGTTCATGACTAAACTTTATTAAACATTTTCTTAAACTTACAAGTCATGGACCCTATTTTCACAAATCCTATGTATCTCACAGGCATTTTTATGCTGACGTACCTATTTTCACATGTGTTTTCAGGAGCTATTGCGTAGGATGATGATCGTGACACTAGGGCGGACCTGTGCCTTAGAGACTAAAACTGAAGATAGACTAGTTTAATTATGTTATGAACTCTTTATTTCCTGTTTAAGACAATGTAACTCTTATGTTGATAAATAAAATACAACATTGTATGCCATGGTTATGAAACAATTAATTCTGTTACAACACTCCCCGACGTTTTCCGCCACGTTTTGTATGTTATACGTGGTCGGGGTGTGACAGAAGAGTTGGTATCAGAGCCAATGGTTATAGGGAATTAGGTTATTAGTAATTATTTGACCTAGACTATAACCTTTCTAGGACCCTAACACAAGTTATCTTGTGTTTAGATCTTAAAACATGCACATCACCTTTCCTTAGGTGATTATCAAAACAAAAACCAAATTTTTCCGAAACGGTTTTTGAAAAAACAATCATTTGTTTTTAAATGATTTATTACAAGGTTTTGAACCCTCTGTTATATGGTTTTGAACCCCTTTGAATTTTCAAAATCTCGTCAAGGTTTTGGGTTTTAAATAATGTGAACACGTGCAAACTGGAAGAGTGAATGCCTGTATTCTGGGTTTTCTGTCTAGGCAAGCACTTCGTATATATCTCATCAGACGCGAGACCAGTTGTGCTTACCTGGGAATTCTTGGGATGAGTGTTCACTTATAGGCGAGCATGTCTTCGCGATACATTATTTTTGATCCATTTACTTTGATTAGTCACTGTGTGTCGTTTGTTTGCTTGGTAATGTGGACAAATGACCACCATCTTTTCTTTTGTTAATTTTGTTTCATCTCATTCTCTTCATCCAATCATCTCACTCGTTTCCTTTCATGTTTTCCTCTTTTAGAATGCCTCCTCGATGCGAAAACCAGATAGCGACTGCCGAACTGGCAGAAATCATTGCGCAGCAGATGGCTGCTCAATTCCCAAATCTCTTTGCTCAATGGCACCAAGCCAAAAACAATAACAATGCTCCATGCAAATACAAGGATTTTAACTCGGCTAAACCACTCAAGTTTAGTGGTTCTGAGGGAGCGACTGGGCTTCTTCAATGGTTCGAGAGCATTGAGAATACTTTTCGCCACGTGCAGTGTCCTGACAATCGCAAGGTCGAGTTTTCTTCGAGCGTGTTTCAGAAGAGGGCTCTTACATCGTGGAATGGGGTAATGAGAGACCGTGGTGCAGAAGTTGCTCTAGCACAGACATGGGCTGAACTTAGAGCTCTTATGATGAGGGAGTTCTGTCCTCGTCATGAACAACGAGCGTTGGAGAAAGAGTTTGATGATTTGAAGCAAGATAGTGGTGAGCACAGGGCGTATACTGATAGGTTTGAGGAGTTGAGTCTGCTTTGCCCGACTATGGTTACCCCACTCGACAAGGCTATCGAAAGGTACATCGACGGCCTACCTGACTCAGTGCAAGACATCATTACTGGTAGTAACCCTGCCACACTCTGTCAGGCGATCGAGTTATCAGCGACATTGACTGAGTCACAGATTCGGAAGAATAAGTTACACAGGAAGGGTGACAAGAGCAAGAAACAGTCGGCTGACAAGGAAGATAGCAAGAAAGGTCAAGACAAGAATGGAAAGAATTCTGGTTCTTCGAGAGGGTCAAGGAAGCGTAAAGCTTCCCAAAATTTTGCTGTCACTGCTCAAGCTAACCAGACAGCTCCCAACCAACCCGCACAGCCTCCAGCGAGGAAACCCTATTCAGGGAATGCACCTTTGTGCAATAGATGCAACAGTCACCATCAGCCGCAACATCAGTGCCGTTTCTGTACTAACTGTGGGAAGTCAGGTCATCTTGCCGATGTTTGTCGACTTGCTCAGAATCCGGCAGTTCAGAACCCGGCTCAACAAGTTGCTCAGCCTCCTGCTCAACAACAGGGTCAAGCTGCACGACCACACTACCCACCAGGTGCTTGTTATAACTATGGGGATCTGACCCACTACCGTAACCAGTGCCCAAGATTGGTGAATGCAAACCAGAATCAGGCTCAGGCTCGAGGGCGAGCTTTTAACTTGAATGCCCAAGAGGCGCAGGCGGACGATAATGTGGTGAATGGTACGTTCTTTATTAATAATCAGCCTGCATCTGTTCTTTTTGATACGGGTGCCGATAAGAGTTTTGTGTCATTGTCTTTTGAGCCAATGCTTCGCGTGTCTAGAACGAAACTAGGAAAACCCTTGACAGTAGAAGTTGCTAGTGGTGAACCCATTGTTCTTGATTCTGTTCTTCACAACTGCCAGTTGAACCTTAACGACCATCTTTTTCCTATTGACCTCACGCCAATGCAACTTGGAAGCTTCGACGTTATAGTGGGTATGGATTGGTTATCTAAGCATCACGCAGAGATAGTTTGTTCTGAGAAGATTGTTCGTGTGCCGCTTTCGACAGGCGAGATCCTACAGGTTCGTGGTGAGAAGCCTGCCGGTGGTCTCAAACTCATGTCTTGTTTTAAAGCTCGGGAATATCTGCGGAAGAACTATGTAGCCTTCTTAGCACATGTTACAGCAGATAAAGGCAAGGGTAAGTCTATTTCAGATATTCCTGTCGTTCGGGATTATTCTGAAGTTTTCCCTGAAGAGTTACCTGGTCTACCCCCAGCACGCCAAGTCGAGTTCCGCATTGATCTCGTACCTGGTGCAAATCCCATTGCCAGAGCTCCATACCGTCTTGCACCGTCTGAGATGCAAGAGTTGTCTAAGCAGCTTCAGGAACTCTCTGACAAAGGTTTTATCCGTCCTAGCTTTTCACCCTGGGGTGCTCCCGTTCTTTTTGTTAAGAAGAAGGATGGATCTTTTAGGATGTGTATCGATTATCGTGAGCTTAACAAGCTTACCATCAAGAATCGATATCCCCTACCTCGCATCGATGATCTCTTTGATCAGTTACAGGGCGCTTCTTATTTTTCGAAGATTGATCTGCGTTCCGGATATCATCAACTTCGTGTGCATGAAGAAGATATTCCCAAGACAGCGTTCTGTACTCGTTATGGGCATTATGAGTTCACAGTCATGCCATTCGGTTTGACTAATGCTCCTGCTGTTTTCATGGACTTAATGAATAGGGTCTGCAAACCTTATTTGGATCAGTTCGTCATTGTTTTTATTGACGACATCTTGATTTATTCTAAGACGCGAGCTGATCACGAGCAACATCTTCGTCTTACTTTGGAACTCCTAAAGAAAGAGCAACTTTTCGCCAAATTCTCCAAGTGTGAATTCTGGCTTAAAGAAGTTCAATTTTTGGGGCATATTATCAACGAACGAGGTATTCATGTAGATCCCTCCAAGATCAGTGCGATTAAGGATTGGGATACGCCTACTACTCCTACTGAAGTTCGTTCTTTTCTTGGTCTAGCGGGTTATTATCACCGCTTCATTGAAAACTTCTCAAAGATTGAAGTTCCCCTAACTGCTCTAACTCAGAAGAACAAACCCTTTGATTGGGGATTCAAACAAGAGGAAGCTTTTCAACACTTGAAGCAGAAACTTTGCGATGCGCCTGTTCTATCATTGCCTGAGGGTGATGATGATTTTGTCGTGTATTGTGATGCATCGAAACTGGGCCTTGGTTGTGTTCTGATGCAAAGGAACAAAGTCATAGCATATGCATCGAGACAGTTGAAGATACATGAGAAAAACTACACCACTCATGATCTTGAGTTGGGTGCAGTTGTCTTCGCTCTTAAGATCTGGAGACACTACTTGTACGGTACAAAATGTGTGGTTTTCACTGACCACAGAAGTCTTCAGCATATCTTCAATCAGAAAGAACTCAACATGAGGCAACGACGTTGGGTTGAGCTTCTAAACGACTATGACTGCGAAATTCGCTACCATCCTGGTAAGGCGAATGTCGTAGCCGATGCATTAAGTCGTAAGGAACGTACTAAGCTTCACTGTGTTCGTGTTCAATTTGTTATTCAAGCTCGATCCGATATCCAAGCCCGCATTTCTCAGGCTCAACAGTCTTGTGTTTCACAAGGTTTAATGGATAAGGAATTTCCTTATCACATAACACCTGCTCTTGAACTGAAGGACAATGGATCGTATTACTTCATGGACCGTTTGTGGGTCCCAAGCCAGGATGATCTTCGTACCTTGCTTATGGATGAAGCCCATAAGTCTCGATATTCTATTCATCCGGGCTCAGATAAGATGTATAAGGATCTTCGTATTCAGTATTGGTGGCCTGGTATGAAGAAAGACATAGCCTTATACGTATCAAAATGCCCTACTTGTCTTAAGGTTAAGGCTGAACATCAACGTCCTTCGGGTTTATTGGTGCAACCAGAGATCCCAGTTTGGAAATGGGAAAACATTACTATGGATCTTGTTACCAAACTTCCACGCACTAAGAAAGTTCATGATGCCATCTGGGTAGTCGTTGATCGTCTTACTAAGTCAGCACATTTCTTGCCAATCCGTGAGGATTTTCCTGCTGACAGACTTGCTAAAATCTATGTGGATGAAATAGTAGCTCGACATGGTGTTCCTTTGAACATCATTTCTGACAGAGATGCTCGTTTCACTTCTCATTTTTGGATAACCATGCAATCTGCTATGGGGACCCAACTTAATCTGAGCACAGCTTATCATCCGCAAACGGATGGTCAATCTGAGAGAACAATCCAGACTCTGGAGGATATGCTTAGAGCTTGTGTGATCGATTTTGGTGGTAGTTGGGATTCACATCTTCAGTTAATTGAATTCTCCTACAACAACAGTTATCACACCAGCATCAAAATGGCTCCTTTCGAGGCTCTCTATGGTCGAAAATGTCGTTCACCAGTCTGCTGGAATGAGATCGGCGAGGCTCAACTTACTGGACCTACCCTCATTTTAGAGACAACAGATAAGGTTAAGAAAGTTCGTGATAACCTTCAGACATCTAGAAGCCGTCAAAAGAGTTACGCGGACCCAAAACGCAAGCCCTTGGAATTTCAAGTCGGTGATCGAGTATTACTTAAGGTTTCACCTTGGAAAGGTGTGATCAGATTTGGAAAGAAAGGAAAACTTGCACCTAGATACGTTGGACCATTCAAGATCGTCGAAAGAATCGGTAAGGTAGCCTACAGACTTGAGTTACCTCCTGAACTTGGAAATGTTCATCCAACTTTTCACGTGTCCAATCTCAAGAGGTGCTTAGCTGATGAGAACCTCCACATACCACTTGACGAAATTCGTGTTGGTAAAACACTGAAATTTGTTGAGAAACCTGTGGAAATCATGGAACGTGAAGTCAAGTGGCTCAAACGCAAGCGTATTCCTTTGGTCAAAGTTCGCTGGGAAGCTAAAAGTGGACCCGAGTTTACTTGGGAATGCGAAGATCAAATGAAGGCGAAGTATCCGCATCTTTTCCCACGAGTTTCCTCTAAATAAATTTCGGGACGAAATTTCCACAAGTAGGGGAGACTGTAACATCTGTGCTTGTAATCATTGTGAACAGTTCAATTATCAATAAAATAATGTTATTTGATCCCAATGTTTGTTTGGTTATGTTTTACATTTTTCATGTTTTGACTTTTATTCAATTTCAAACTCTATATCACTTTCTGGAGAGTTATACGGAAACAGGTGCGTAAACGTAATCAGTTTAATGCGAAAAATACTCCGGAATATCAACATATACTTAACATACCTTAAATAACCCTTACATAACTTAGAAATAAGTTTTGAAGGCTTTGGTATGGCAAAAATAAGTTAATTCGCTTACAGGGACTAAACTTGACAAACTGCGAAAGTATGCCAATTTGAATAGTAACGAACAGTCCGGAACATGACCATAAGTTAAACATGCCATAAATATCCTCTACATAGCTTAGAAATAGGCTTTGAGGTGTTCGGTGTGCTAAAATAAACTTTTGGGACATTCAGGGACTAAAAGCGTCAAAAAGTGCACAAGTTTACACTTTCGCGCATAACTTACGTTCTGAATACATCCGGACATCCAAAAATTTATGTAAGCACTAAAATATTTTATTTTAGTGTTTAGGCTTGAGAAAAATCCATTCGTCGCGTCATTTGGATCGTTTTTCGCGCTTATGCGCATTCCGTCGTAATTAAGCGAATATCGCGATCGTACGGCCAAACGAACCGACATCTGAGATATTTTTGAGCACATTTTAAGTTCCCTATACTTTAACTTCATTTTAGAGCTTTGAAATGGGGTTAACGGGGCTTAAACGTGTCAAAAAAACGCATCGAAAACCAGGTTTTGAGGTTGCAGGGACTGAAACTGTAAATCTGCCAAACTAGGTCCGTAAGCAGGGGCCAGATGCAGCAAAACGTTTTTTTCAGCTGATTAACAGCCCTTAACACTCTCCAAAGGCCAAGTGCCAAGTGTCAAACTCTTATGGTGGATGGCAAATGAGTTACCACAACTTTCCAACAAGTGTACGGCTTAGATCGTGCCCCCTTTTCCAAGAAATGATCCTAACGGTGAACCAAAAACTATAAATACCCACCTCCACCCTTCACTTTTCCTCACAAGAATCTGATCTAATGTGCTCTAAGTTGAAACCTTTGTTTCATACCTGAGCTATTTTGATCTAGATTAGCATTCGGGGACCCTTCGTAAGTGTTCCTTCGTTCTTTTATTTCTTTTCGAGTCCGAAAGTCAAACTTTGTTTGACTTTCTGCATTGACCAGTTTATGGTCAATGCGAAGTTCGTTTGAACTTCGCAACGTGATTGTAATCACGATGGTTATAGTCCCTTGTGACTATGCCTACTGATTACCACGTTGTTTAGGGTCGTAAGGGTAAGCGATCTGATAAATCGCTTATACCTTCGAACCCGACCCATTTGGTCGATCATTAGGATCCGACCAAACACATTAGGTGACCATAGTATATAGGGAATAACCTTCTGAGGTTATACCTTATGGTCGCTTCGTTTAAGTAGTTGTATGATAGGTAGTTTATATGCCTTAGGTAAATTACCAAAATGCCCTTTTGACGCCAAAATTCATTTTAAGAATATGTAACATAAATTTTGGTATCTAAACTGTTTTGGTAACAATATTAGATATGTTAAGGCATATTTTACTTGTCATAGGACTAGTTAGGCGGTCCGAACGCGTTTCACGCGAGCGACGCGTTAAAGTAGCATAAGCTACCTAAACGGGTCGTAATGGGTCGTAAGCACTTATGTTAGGTTTCATTTAGTATGTAGGCTTTGTTAAACCATATTACACGAGTCTCCATACTCGTTTGGTTTACGAACCCGCATTCTATCCGATCTTCCGATTTAGGTCCGGTATATTAACATAGTTACCTATATTAGGTGCCGTTTGATATCCGTGATCTCTAGCATAGTTTGGTTGTTACTCAAGGACTTCTGAGCAATCCCATGTGAGTACATAGACCCCTCTTTTACTGTTTTCCAAACTGTTTTGGGGTGAAACACATGTGCCTACTTGTTACTTTCGTGCTTTCATGCTTTCACATCATATACTTGCTATGTTCATTAGTACATTTATAGTACATGATTTCATTGTGTTCATGCTATGTATGCCCATTGTGTGCATATTTAGTACATTGTTTTACATTACATTTCATGCTATGTATGCCCATTATGTGCATATTTAGTACATTGTTTTACATTACATTTCATGCTATGTATGCCCATTGGGTGCATATTTAGTACATTGTTTTACATTACATTTCATGCTATGTATGCCCATTGTGTGCATATTTAGTACATTGTTTTACATTACATTTCATGCTATGTATGCCCATTGTGTGCATATTTAGTACATTGTTTTACATTACATTTCATGCTATGTATGCCCATTGTGTGCATATTTAGTATATTGTTTCACATTACATTTCATGCTATGTATGCCCATTGTGTGCATATTTAGTACATTGTTTTACATTACATTTCATGCTATGTATGCCCATTGTGTGCATATTTAGTACATTGTTTCACATTACATTTCATGCTAGGTACGCCCATTGTGTGCATACTTAGTACAGTTGTTTTCATCACATGTTTACATTTTGGTATGACATTTGGGTTGTTTACAATGGAACAATACATTCATTAACATTAGCTACGCCGTTCGTTAGTAGGTAGTGGTACCATAGGAATTGACAACTCCCGTTCCTGAAATCCTGGGTTTGTTTGGATTGGAAGGAATGACCGAATTCGATATAAATAACTTAGATAAACCTTTAATTTGTTTAAGGGTTTATCGCCACAGTCTCAATGCTTGGATGTATGCATTTTCACAATACCGCATAAATGTTTATATCAGTATAACATGCAATTGTTCCACAAAATATAACTTTGATTTAAACCATGTTTTACTTCAATACCTTGTTTTTGTGCATTTTACATATGGTTTAGTTGATATATTTCACTTACCATACATGACATTTTTGGTTACACATTACATGATCCACATTAAACATAAACATCTTGACATTGATATACACATTTGGTGGTTTACATTGGACATAGACATTTCGATATGGTTTACACATTAACACATGACAATTGATTTATACATGAACAATACATTGGTGGTTGGTTTGGGTAAATGATTCGAGTAACGAGGCGTGTGTAATATGATACAAGCATGGTGGATACGCCGCTGGTACTTCCTATATATAAGTGTTTGTATGACATTACATGTCGTAGCGTTATTTTAATCATTTCATTACTTGACATATTACGTTTTACATAAACAACTTATTTTCACAAGACATTGATTTACAAAACAACTTATCTTATACAAACTCATTTTACTTGGTTATTCATTTAACATTACATTACTCTCTTATTTATACATATTATCGTTTTTTCAATGATTTACAAAACAAAACAATTTACAAGGTTCATGACTAAACTTTATTAAACATTTTCTTAAACTTACAAGTCATGGACCCTATTTTCACAAATCCTATGTATCTCACAGGCATTTTTATGCTGACGTACCTATTTTCACATGTGTTTTCAGGAGCTATTGTGTAGGATGATGATCGTGACACTAGGGCGGACCTGTGCCTTAGAGACTAAAACTGAAGATAGACTAGTTTAATTATGTTATGAACTCTTTATTTCCTGTTTAAGACAATGTAACTCTTATGTTGATAAATAAAATACAACTTTGTATGCCATGGTTATGAAACAATTAATTCTGTTACAACACTCCCCGACGTTTTCCGCCACATTTTGTATGTTATACGTGGTCAGGGTGTGACAGTGTTTAACTTCGTTAAGCATAGGGACGCTGTTTCCAATTATCAGTATATCATCCACATACAGGATGAGGAATGATACATTGCTCCTACTAGCCTTTCTGTAAACACAAGTCTCATCTTCATTTTTAACAAAACCAAACTCTTTGATCTTTTGGTCAAAACGAAGATTCCAGCTACGAGACGACTGCTTGAGTCCATAAATGGACTTATTCAGCTTGCACACCCTATTAGGATATTTTGGGTCAACAAAACCGTCTGGCTGAACCATATAGACATCTTCAGAGAGATGCCCATTAAAAAAAGCGGTTTTGACATCCATTTGCCATATCTCGTAGTCATAGTACGCGGCTATGGCAAGCAATATCCTGATCGATTTGATCATAGCAACGGGCGAGAAGGTTTCATCATAGTCAATACCCTGAGTTTGAGTGAAACCCTTCGCAACTAGCCGTGCTTTAAAGGTGTGTACATTTCCATGCATATCGGTTTTTCTCTTGAAAACCCATTTGCTCCCTACTGCCCGAGATTCGGGGGGGGGGGGGGGTAGCTCAACCAAGTCCCAGACTTGATTATCATGCATAGATTGCATCTCAGCGTTCATGCCTTCCAGCCATTTCGCAGATTCAGGATCTGAGATAGCAGATTTGTAGTTAGTAGGTTCGTCATTAGACTCGTCTACTACCAAGACTTCAGTACCTTCGAGATGCCAAAGGTATCTGTCAGGTTCTTTACGAGTCCTGCTACTTCTGCGAACGCCTGTGTTCATGTCTGATTCATCAGCAACAATTTCTTGTTGTTCAGACGTTCCGACTTCTTCAGCGATTGTTGTTGGTTCTCGAATTTCTTCAAGACGAACCACATTATTTTCAGTTCCTCGATTAAGAAGTTCTTCCTCGAGAAAGTGCCCCTTCCTTTTGATGGAAATAACATTTGCATCAGGATGGTAGAAATAATATCCGCTTCTTTTATAGTATCCGACGAAAACAACCTTTTCGCCTCGAGGAACAACCTTTTCGCCTCGAGGATCGAGCTTATCATCAGCATCACTTGTGATGTATGCATCACATCCCAGTGATGCATACATAAATATATAATCAAAACGGGTTTGATATATTTTATTAACTAAATATATAATTAATAAAAACGCAGCGGAATAAATATAAATAATCAACACCAAAAGTGAACCGAACAGGATCATGGTTACAAACATGCAAATACGATATATAAAATAATTAATCGTGAGAAAAATTATACCTTTTTTGGTTAATAATAACCGTGTGAGACACCGAGGTACAACGAATGAGTGCTAGACATAAACACGAACCGAGCGGCGGTGGCTTTGGCTTGGCCGGTCAACTGTCGTAATATGATAGAAAAGGATGGCACCAATTTTGTGAAGGTGGCAATTGTTGCTTTTCTTATGTGATAGTCTCACGAAAACAAAAGGTGAAATTCCCTTTTGTTTTGATTACGGCAGAACACACATTTTTACATTAAGGATGCTTAAATATATATAGTAATATATTTAGGTTAACATCCCTAATTATCTCTTAGGCCCCGAAGCCCAATATGACAAGTTCAAGTCCAGACGCGATACAAAGCCCGAAAAACGAAGTTTAATTAAATAAGTAATTAAACGTTATATTATTTATAACCCGTATAAATAATAAATCTCGTTTCTCGTGGATATATAATTATTCTAGATAATTATATATTTCGTTCCGTTAATTGTTCGTGGTCACCAGTTAACCAAGTTAAGTGGATTTAATATTCGTTGCCCAAGGTGTAACTCTTACGGGTCATAGCTCGGTCAACAGCGTTGACTTATCGAATCCGTACATATAATTCCAACAATTATAACTTCAATTGTGAATTATACATGACCGCTTTAGTGTTTATTGAATGGCAATTTTCATTGAAAACTAGCAAGGGGCTAGAAACCACACAAATATCAAAAACAAACAATTACAACGGGCATTTAACCCAATCTGACCACACTAGGTCCTCACAAGGAGATCTATTTTTGATCCAAAGAAAACTCTAAGCTTTGATCTCTTCGACAATTTTGGCCACTTCAATCGATTTTGATGTAAAAACCCTTTCGTTCCGAGGCTTCCAAATATACGAACAATAAGAAAGAAGAAGAATGTTTTCATACACAATTTCTGTTTTCTTCTTATATAAACTAGCTGATTTGTACACCACTAATAGGTCCAGAATGGAAAACACGAAGATGGGTGTAATAACACCACACCAAGCCGAAAGTACATGACCGCTTTGGTTAGTTGACTTATAAGATTTTAACTTATATTTTTTTTTCTTTCAAAATGACAATTTGTTTATTTACCTCACAATATTCAACAATTTATCTAATATAGGGTGTTATAACTTTTTGAGGAAATTACTTTTTAACTTTATGTGTTTTAGTGATTTTAATTATTTGAGTCTAAATTCAAAAGTTTAATGTACTGAGTCCTTAGCCACTCATTTTATGACGTTTTGAGTTCCTGTGTTTTAGTAATTTTAAGCACTTGAGTCCAAAATCAAAAGTACAAGTGTTAAAAAAAGTACTCAAAACGTTATAAAATGAGTGGTTAGGGACTCAGGGCGTTAAACTTTTTGGTTTTGGACTCAAGTGGTTAAAAGCACTAAAACACAGGGACTCAAAAAGTAATTTACTCTAACTTTTTATTAAAGATATTAACTTGTGTAGAAGTTTACGGATCTTAAATTTTGGTAATCATAAGACCCGGTTGTTAAAAAATTCCAAGCTCCCATTAGTATTCTGCTAATCAACAGGATCAAGTAACTCACATATTGTGTTGGGACGTTGGGTAGACGACCTTCAAGGGGTTATGGTAGAAAACGAGTTGAAATAAGATTAGAATACAAGACCTCTACTAAAGGGAAATCAAGTGTTTGCCACAACACCACCTCTTGAATGTTCTAATTTCATAGATTTCAGAGTTTAACTTTATGAACCATATCCTAAAACATGACTTGGTCATGTCAATAAGACTAAGGTAGTGTTTGGTATGCAGGAATGAGAGGTGAAATGAAATTGACCATTGTAAGGGAATGAAAAAAAGAGTGTTTGGTTGGCCGATGGAATGAAATCGTTTATTCCAAAATGCATTCCATTCCGTCAAAATCATTCCATCTACCCCCTTGTTTTTTTTTTCCGTTCCATTCTCTCTTCACCCTTCATTAACAACACCACAACCCACCACCATTGCTACCACACACACCACCACCACCGCCACCCACCTCCGTCCTTGCCACCGCCGTCGCCGTCACCCACCGTCGCCATTGCCACCTCCGATCATCGCCACCACCCACCTTCGATCATTAACTCCACCATTGCCACTGCCACCTCCGATCACCGCCGCCACCACCACCGCTACCACCTCCGACCACCGTCGCCGCTGCTACCACCTCCGACCACCCCTGCCACCACCATCGCCACCGCCGCCAACTACCTCCACCGTCATCCACCACCACCGCCAACCACCGCCGCCGCTACAACTGACACCTAGCACCACATCCCATCATCGCCCATCACCGACCACCGCCATCTGATTTTATTCCTTTGTCTTTTTCGCATACCAAACAACAAAAAGTAATTGTTCATTCCATTCACACATGGTAACCAAACAAGACATGGAATGACAATGATCAATTCCATTACCTCATCAATTCCATTACCTCGTCAATTCCATTACCTCATACCAAAAAGACCCTAAAGGGTGTGGAAGAGAGTAGTCCTTGAGGATGATCCGCCATGTAGACGGCCACGTCATCAGGTGTGGTGGATGAGCCCCAAGGGATCGGCTAAGAGTGTGGTGATAACTGATAAGTCTCTTTATATATACATACATATGTATGTATATGTGTGTTGGATAAAGCAAGGAGGCCCGTCAAACCTGGCAAAAGGAAGACGTTGAACTTGAAGACGGGACGATCCGGGTGGGGGCGGTGTGGACGGAGCTCCACGGCTCGGAGCCGATCCTCATCTAAGATAGAAAGTTTGCCACTACCGATAGAAGGAATGCATGTGTTTTGTTCTTACCAATAACGTTACCAACCTTACTTCCATAAACATTCTTTTCGAAGCTTAAACTTCTTTCTAATAGTTTTAGTGTTCACATTTTATCATTGTATTGTATAAAATAATAAATGAACTTAAAATTCAAGTTTAGGTAATAGCAATAAGAGTAAACTGCCATTTTGGTCCCTGTGGTTTGGGCACTTTTGCCATTTTAGTCCAAATCTCAAACTTTTTACATCTGGGTCCCTGTGGTTTGCATTTTGTTGCCATTTTAGTCCAAAACTCAAAATCTCTGATTTTTTACTGTTTTAATGTCCCTTTTTTGTCTTTATCTGAAGGGGTAGTTTGGTCATTTAATTTTCATTAAAGCAATTCATTTATTAAAAAACCCCCCAAATATGAAAAACCCCTGATCATCATCATCTTCAACCTCTGCACCTCAAACAAAAACCCTTGTCTCTCTCTTCTCTCTCTCTCTCTCTCTAACACCCCTGTCTCTCTCTTCCCTCTCTCTCCTCTCTGCCGGTGACGTTACGGTTGCTCATTCAAAAACCCTAAAAACTCATCCTCCCTGGCCATCCCCTCAGTCATACTATTCAATCCATTTAACTCAAACATGGTTGAACAAGAATATGCACCAGAAGGAACCATTCAAAACCCCCAATCATGGCTGAACAAGAATATGCACCAGAAGGAACCATTCAAAACCCCCAATCTGATTGAAACCCCAATCTAATAATAACCATAAAAGATCTGAAATTTTAAAATCCAACCCCATCTTTAAAACCCCCCAATTTAAAATCCAATAACACCATCTTTGAAAGGAAGGAGTAGAAACAGTTTTTAAAGTTTTGTGGTTTATTTTGTTCTTCATCATCAGTTAGCATCTTCATCTCAGAAACCAAAAATCATTCAACAATATACCACTATCTCCGATTAACCCACTCTCAAATCACACACATAATCTAAAAGAAAAGAATAGAGTAGAAAAAGAGAGTTTAAATTTTCTTTTTAGTTTTCTGGATTCAACATTTTTTTTTTCAATCAGATCCAACCGGAGCTTCCGTCACCACCACCTTCTTTGGCCGCCCTCTTCCCCTTTTCTCACCTGTTAAAAACCACCGGTGTGACGTCATCACCACATTTCGCTAACAGTCTCTCCACCACCATAAACCTCTGGTCACGAGCCACCATTTTGATTGTCGGAACCAGACCATCTACCACTCCCCCTTTCTTCAGTACTCTTCTTTCCCCCACCCCACCCACCACTGTCTACATCCACCTTAGAACCACCAACTCCGACGTACACCACCTTCCGACCAACTCTGTCGTACAACTGATTCAACCACAACCACCTCCGCCGTAAAGCTCTTCACAGTCGTCTGTTTCATCTTCTAATGGCTCTAGATCTTCGTTTTCGTTTATTGTTTGTTCAATTGCAGGTGGTTCTTCATTAATTGACATCGTTGAATGGTTCCAATTAGGTTGAGTGCTCGATTGAATGGGTTTGTGAGTATGAACAGAAAGATGAAGAGGATCTGAAAGAAAGTGATGTGTGATCTGCTAGGTGGCGGCTGCAATATTTGATTTAAGTATAATTAATTTAATTATTAATATGTTATAATAAATTGAAATGGACAAAATTGCCCCTGAAGAAAAAGACAAAATAACCAGCTTTCAACAGTCAAATAAGAGATGATTTGAGTTTTGGACTAAAATGGCAACAAAATGCAAACCACAGGGACCCAAATGTAAAAAGTTTGAGATTTGGACTAAAATGGCAAAAGTGCCCAAACCACAGGGACTAAAATCGCAGTTTACTCTAGCAATAAATATATGAAGTTATACGTTATTTTAAGTGGGAAAAAAAACATGTGCATGCTAGGTTGGACAATATGATTGATTATAAGAGAACGTGGGCCTATTGGAGGGTGTAGTATAGAGAAACACGACGGTGGGCCACAGTCCATCCTATCCACCAACTACTTTTTCGACAAACACAATAAAGGGTTCATCGGTTTAGGTTTCTATTTCCTCGAATATCTTGTTTATAAAAATCGTAACTATAATTTGGGAAAACTAGACTAAAAACTGAATTCTAGGACGGGTCAGTTTCGGTTTTAACCCACAAAACCAAATTTTAACAAGATAAGTGTTTATCGGTTTGAATTTTGAATTCTTCAAGTTCCTTGGTTAATCGAATTAAGATTTCTAGAACGAAAACCGCCAACCTAATTTAGTTTCGGTTTAAAACCAAACCGGACACTAATTCGGTTTGATTTTAATATTTTTTCGTTTAATTTGGTTTTTTTGTTTAATCAAATTAAAACACTATAAATAATCAACATGTTTCAGCTTAGGATAATAGTACTCTTGACTTTGGGTGCATTTCAGAAAAAAAAAAAAAAAATTTGGATTAAGTGGTCTGCTTGTCCACACATTATTTTCCTCACCACAGTCAAAAATCCTTCATCATAAAAAATATCCTATGTGTCCCCTGTCTCTGAGCATTCTCTCCAAGTCAGGTCACCACCGCTGCTGATCGTTTCTGCCGTTCCTCACCCACCGACATCCGCCATCGCCGACGCCACGTATAGTGGTCGTTCGTCATCACTGCTATTGTTGAATGATGGTTAAAATGGGTTATGTTGGTGACCACCAGTCACAAAGAAATCGCCAAAACCGAAGCGGTTGATGTCAAGATAGACTGTGATGATTGAGTTTACAATAAAAGGATGAAAGGGTTTTCGATTTGTTACTACTAATAGTCCACCGATTATCCCGACGATGAGGTATTTTCTGTAACATTCCATGTGTCCGACCAAAACCTAAAATTATTGCAGTTTGAAGGTTTATATGAGAAATTGAATGAATGAATGAATGAATGAATGGATGATGATATTTTGTAAATTAACATGTGGTTTGATTTGATTCAGGGGCAAAGCTACTTTATATGCTATCCAAAAAACTGAAAAGAGTGAATTCAGTGACAATAAGGAGCCACCTTTTGCTTTCTTGAATTCTCTGCTCCTTGCAAAGGTAGTGTTTGAAAGCTTACTACTATAATTTATGGTTGTCGATATCGCTTTAAGCTAAAATTGTTCCTTATTGTTATGTTTAAAGTGGGAGGATCGCCTGAAGAGAGGGCAGTTTCACTCGCTATGATGTTACTGCCTACGAAAGTAAGGTATATATCAATTTAATGTCTTTGTTTATAAAAACACGCCTGAGGCATGAGGCACACGCGGTGATATGGAAAACACCTCAGGGTCTTGAGATAGTGTCTCATGCGTACCTGTGTCAAAATAGTCATATAGTAAAACCTTAATTGCATTTTTGACATATGTTACTGTCAATATAGGAGACTATTGTTTAATGAACAGTAATCGGGTGCAATGGATGGGCATGGTGTCACACCCCAAAACGTCGCAGCGGAAATACAAACGTGGGGGTGACGGAGGTTAGCACCCATAAACGTCTTAATGGTCGATGCAATATTTATGTTGGACATTTGGTTTATTTTAAAACATAAGTTTTAAGTTTCCACGTTCATCACAACCACATCATAGTTGTTTGACCCTTAGGGGTCTCATTACACTGTCCCAAAAGTTGTTTAAAAGTGTCCAAACATTATTAAATTACAATGGCATCATACAACCACAAGACAACACAAGCCAAAATCCCCGAAGTCGAACTCATGTACCTGAAGAACACGTAAAATCAAATGTCAACACAATGGAGGGTGAGTTCACATATCCATATTCATAATAAATTGTTCAAGGAAAAACTTTCTTATTATAGATTTTTAATGATAAAATATCCATATATGTTTAAGAAAGTTAATTTTATTTCCTTCGTAAAAAAATCCGAGGGCGATTCATCCGAAATTGTTTAATAAACAAGTCTCCGAAGAAAATTTATACCCATGGTTTTGATATTAAATATTTGTCATTCTTTCAGTTTCGTAAGTTTGCAAGAAGTTACGAGTTATATACTATGATTGAGGCTCTAATCAATACTAGACAATTATAGAATGAAATTCGCTGCTATGTGGACCAGAGCTACCGGTCACGACGGGGTTGTCTACCCGATAGATCTATCAACAATTCCACATGTGCAATACTTAATGATTAAAAATAGCATGTATGCATCCGTTGTGCCCTCCTCAAATGCATCAATATATATAACCTACTAGATAACAATTTAATATCCAATGTTGTACAAATTTCCGCCATCCCCCACGCAATGTAAGCCTCACCCCCGCTTACACTCTTAAGACCCGGTAAATTTGACCCAACCGAAATTCAAAATATCATTAATTTCTCACGACCGCTTTACCCAAAACATTGTAATATTTTCCCGTTTTTTCCCGAAACAATTTATATCAATAAAATCCCGTTTTCCTCGAAAACAATTTATATTATACACATTTCCGAATCCATGTTTTTCCATAAAATATATCATATCATTCAAAAATCATTTTTTCCATGAAAATATACTTTTATATAATTCAAATGCATATTTTGTACAAAAACTTATACTTATCTTTTTTAACGACGTGTTCTTCCCCTAAAACAGTATATAAAATAGTAAAAGAGGGGTTCTCGTGACACTCACTAAAACACATTTATTCAAGAGCATGTTTTATACGAAAACATATATTCATTCTTCTAAAGACGTGTTCTTCCCCCAAAACAATACATAAAATAGTAAAAGTGGGGCTTAGTGATACTCACCTTTAGGTGCGTTTTTATTATCGCAATCCCTCAAATTGAATCTACATATCCTAATTTAAATAGGAATGCTTTAATAACCAATTGTTCTACAAACAACTAAGTTTCTCCAATACTTAGAATTTTCACATAACTTTGAGATTTTCTCAAAAAGTCTTTATTTTGATTATGTTGGCATATATATATGTGTGTGTGTGTGTGTTCATATATATACATATTAAGATTTTCGTGATTTGAATGAGTTTATTGGTGACCCTTTTAAATGTTATACCCGTTATTACGTCCACTTATATACAATATATCTACGATTGGCGCTTCGTAATATATTTACACAAGTATGGACATATTCGACATATATCGTAATTCACGTATTACATCATTTCCTGCATTTTAACATTCTCAAGAACTTAAACACCGAATAACTCATCAATTTAGCGTAGGCATTATTTTCATGCTCAACACAAATTACACACATAACGTGACTTTTGACCTAGTTTACCATTTTCATCGCACAAACGCATAAACATAGTATTAATTCATATCATAATGTATTCATTTAACAGATCACATTATTCATCCTCATATTCACATATCACTTTATAACATATAAAGTTCACCCTTGAATAGTCCATTTTCGCGTACGTCGAAATATGCGTATTTTAACGTTTTCGGGCGTCGGAAATCACGTATGACTAACCAAACACCAAAGATACTTAATATAAGTTAAAATACTTATATTTATTATAAAAATATATGTTTATAAACTGATTTAAAATAATTTTGCAAAAATCACTTTTAAAGCCGATTTTTACCATTTTTAACGCATAGTCTTGTACCGAACTTTACCGTAACCATCCCAAGTCATCACGACTTGATATTTTAACACAACCTGTCACACCCCGACCGCGTAAAACAACAAACCGCGGCAGAAACATCGGGGAGTGGAGCGACAGAATTATTGTTTCAATAACCATGGTAATTAAAGTTTTGTATTATTAAGATTTAAGTTTACATTGTCTTAGAATTTAACAGAAACATAACATAATTAACTGTCTTTTAAGTCACTAAGGCCCAAGTCCGCCTAAGTGTAGCACAAACATCATCATGCATTAGCACCTGAAACACATGCGAAAATATGTACGTCAGCATAAAAATGCCTGTGAGATACATAGGTTTTGTTTATGCAGGATTCATGACTTGTAGTTAAAAAAAGTGTTTAACAAAAAGTAGTCATGAACCTTGTAAAATGTTTTCTTTTATAAAATCATGTGAAAATCGATATGAAAATCAAATGATATAAAAGAACAATGCATGGTTATATAAATAACCAAGTGGAAATGAATTTGTATGAAATATGTGATTTGTAAAACAATGTCGTTTTTGTATAAAATGTATCTTGTCTTTGTTCCTGCCAAAGTGGCTTAGATAACGCTACTACGTGTAATATAATAAAAGCACTTATATATAGGAAGTACCAGCGGCGTATCCACCATGCTTTTATCATATAACACATAGCCTCGTTATATAAGTCACTCACCAATAATCAACCAAAATGTCTTGTTTAAAACCAATGTCAAAAGGTTTATGTGTAAACTATGTTCAATGTCATGTGTAAACTGTGCCATGTATACCCAAATGTAATTTATAGCAAGTAGAAAGTATCTACTCAAACTATATGATAATGTCTATGTGAAAACAATGTCATGTACGGTGAATAAAAGAATTTACTCAACCCCGTAGGAAAATGTACAAAACAAATATTTGAATAAACCTAAGTTTGAATCAAATGTTATGTTTTACAGAAAACGATGCTTCATGATTACAAACATTTATGCAGTAATGTTTGTAACACCCGAAAATTTTAAAAACAAAAATGTAATAACCCTCATTAAAAACTATTATTTCTTATGATTATAGTCCAATAGGAAACCCTAATTAAGACACCCAAGTAATTCTGTACAAACCCTAGAATTTTCAGAATTTTCAGAATCAGGATCAGGGCCCCTAAAACTCAGGGAGGGGTACACCCTAGTTAACGATTATCTAAATAATTCGTTGTCAGTTTAGAATTTTAAGAAAATGTCGACTCAGCTAGGCTAGTCCCAAACGTGGCAAACCTATAGTGTTTAGATGTCCCTTAAGCACCGTAAGGGAATAAGTGTTACGGTGCGCAAGTGTGGTTACGCATCGTAGGGGTTATAGTGCTACGATGCGTAAGGCTTGACAATTTTTGGGTATAAATAGCATACATTGGCACTTGAAATTCTGCGTATGTTCGACGAAGAAATTCGCTCTAGGCATCGAGTTATCGTCTGTTCACTACAATTAACACACACAAAATCACTAATTAGTATAGCGGGGTGCTGCAGAACAGGGTATTAACTCGATCGCTATTACGATTCATTGTCCGATCGATCAATGTACTCAATGGATGTTTAAGTGCTGCCCACATTAGGGTGATGCTTTGTCATTAATCGTGATTTCGACTGGATGTTGAGTGCCACCCGAATTCGGGGAATACTCTGTCCTTCGTTGTGAATCCGATGGATGTTTAAGCATAGCACTTTGTCATTCGTTGTGAGGGTTGATCTCGTGAGTTATCGTAAATGTTGTATTAAGTTACTTACCTAGTTTGTGTGCAAATTAGGTTAAGAGGATAATCAATAGGCTAAACTCTGCCTGTATAAATCTACAATTGAAAACAAGGTAGCATCACTTGGAAATTTTAAGGTACGGATAGAATCCTTTCTTTTGATTTATGTCAATTAGGTACGGATAGAATCCTTTCTTTTGATTTATGTCAATTAGGTACGGATAGAATCCTTTCTTTTGATTTATGTCAATTGGATACAAGTATATCATTCCTGATTTTAAATTCCGTATTAAGATTAAGTTATGAAATATGTGTTGAAAGCTACAAACGTTTTAAAAAGGTTTTGTTTTACATCAGTTATTTAGAAAATAGTTTATTTTATACGAGTTTCATTTCATACTCTAGTGTTTCCTTATTAATGAGTCAAGGTTTTATCTTGTTTCGTTCAATAAACCACAATTTGGGGACGAAATTGTCAAGATAGGATTGATATCCATACCTTGGTGACTGGTTCCACTCTTAGATTTTCAATATCGCCAAAGATTCGTATTTTCAATCAAATTATGGTTTACAAGTTACAAGTAAATAAATTACAAGTTTAATATTATACACAAGTATTAGGTTACCCAAGTTAAATTGTTATAATACCATTAAATTACTATGTCTTTTAAAACTCCTCACGTCTTTGATTATCGATTCATTTGACAGTCCGTTGAATTCCTATTTTAATCATAACTTTGGATTTTGCTTTCATGTCATGCGATAGTATTATGTTAAGTTGTACTCATTATCGCATGTTCCAATATATGTTACGATAAGTTATGTGAATAAGACCATTTGTACTCTGATACCCTGAGTTTTCGCTTCTCGTGGAGTGTCCCACGAGCATGTTGTTGTGGCATCGACATCATGTGCTCCATCCGTGACGGAGAGATCAGTTCACGGCGTCTCTTAAGTACAAGTGTGGTACATATAAGCTATTAGGAGGCGTATGGATCGATCCTAGGATTTAAGTTTAAGGAGGTGGATAACGGGTATGCCAACTCGCCATCTCATGTGATAATTATGCAGGAGTAGCTACCTGTGTATTGTTACGTTTTAAGTTTGGCTCATGGGTACATCCGTATAATATGATTATGAAATTTTGTTACTTTTAAAATAAGCTTTTATTTTCCTCTATTCGCGCACTGGGCAAAACTTTCAAATTTTGCTCAGACGTACGTTTTTTGTGTTTTCTTCTTTACGTCAGGTTATCAAGACAATCTGGAACGGGATTTGGAAGAGTGCTCGAGTGTTTGAAAAAGACGGTAGAAATAATTGTACTGGATTAGATATCCTTCATTAAGTTGTAAAGCCTTGTAATACATTTAAGTATAAATGGAATTATGTTTTTAATCTGACTCCGTAAAAGTGACACGTCAGCCCATCCGGGCTGGGGTGTTACAATGTTTATTCGCATACATTCAAGCCTTGCGACTGTGGCGACAAACACTTAAACAAATTAAAGGTTTATCTAAATTATGTATATCGGATTCTGTCATTCCCAACTTCCAAACAAACCTAGGAAGTCGGAAACGGGATTTGTCAAGTCCTATGGTACCATTACATACTACCGAGCGGCGTGATCAATGTTAATGAATGTATTATTGTCCTGATTAAACATACCAAATGTCATAACCAATGTAGCATGTGAAAACCATGTACTAGGTATGTTAAGTAAACATACATAGTAGAAATGTTCATGAAATCAATGTGCTAGCATGCTAAGTAAACATACATAGCACAAATGTTTATGAAATCAATGTGCTAGCATGCTAAGTAAACATACATAGCAAAACACAATGGGAAATCATGTACTATATGTGTACTAGGTGAAACTAACATGTTTATGTCATAAAAGCAATGAAAAGCACGAAAGTATCAAGTATGCACATGTGTATCACCCCAAAGTATTTGAAAGCGGTAAAAGAGGGGACTATGTACTCACTTAGGATTGCTTATTAGTCTTGAGAATAAGACCAAATAAAGCTCCAAGGATCACGGAATCAACAAGGCACCTAATATAGGTAACTACGTTAATTAACGGATCCTAAATCGGGAGATAGGATAGAATGTGGTTCTATAAATCAAATGAATATTTGAACTCATATGGCATGATTTAATAGAGCCAACATTCTGATTTGAAAGTCTACCTAAGTGCTTTTGACCCGTTTCGACCCGTTATGGTAGTATAAGCTACTATAACGCGTCGGTTGCGTAAAACTAAGGTCGGATGGTTATCAATGAGCTATGTCAAGTCTTACATGCCCAATTATACCTAAACATGTTACTAAATCAAGTTATATGTCAAAACCATGTTCACATATGCATAATATGGATTTATGTTCAAAAAGGGCATTTTGGTCATTTTCTATGGGCATATAATCTACTTAACACATAACTAACCAATCCTATGTGATCATAAGGTATAACCTCACAGGTTATTCCCTATGCAACTATGATCACTAAACATGCTTGGTCGGATCCTAATGATCGACCAAACGGGTCAGGTTCGAAAGT
>JARYGA010039484.1:0-29388 GCA_030545235.1 Helianthus tuberosus
TCAATCGATACAGGATGCTCATCATATCATAATTTTGCATATCATTATGTGATAGTGCTTCTTGACTTATTGGCGGAACACATCCTTCAGTCACTGGTGTGCAATGTATTGCGAGCTCCGCCAAACTCCTTAAATAGGTTTTAGCTTACAAGCTACTTGATCTTGATACATTCGATTTCCTTCAAATGATTTCCATATATTCGGAGCTTAACTAGCCTGATAATTTCACAAATTTGGTACACCCTTCCTGGGTGATATCTTTTGTTAAACCATATTCCTTAACAAGAACTTATGAAGTTTGCTATTTTCATAACTCCTCGATTTTCTTGCCATATACTGGCAACCTACAATCGATTATGGATTTATATAATTTTATTTGTTGTCCCCCAGGAAACTTTCAGATCTTGATAATTGAACTTACCAATTCTCTATCTAACACTAGACATTTAACATTCCATCTATACAAGGTCTCCAAAGGAGTAGCCTTAATACTTACATATCCATTATTATAGAAAAGCTTATTCTTAAGGTGAGATGGTTATTCCAACCACTGCTTAGCTAATGTTTAGGGAAAAGCTAATCCTTGCCGTTAGTCGAACAGATCGACGATCCTGGGCAGTTGATGGCAAATTCTTAATCGTTGCCTAATTAGGGTGGCGGTGATAATGCATAAGCAAAATGAACCGTCTTTCATACTTAACTATACCGGATTCCCAGGATATTGAGTTAGGCTATATGAACCCTCTATTTTAAACTTAGTTAATCAGGGTTTCGATTCTTCCAATGATGGTACTAACCGTCTTGGAGATTTCATAATAACACAGCCTTAAACGGAATTTAAACCTTAACTCTACCTGTCTCTCAGGAGGTAAACATGGTAGTTCTTATAAAGAAAATAATCATGACACATAGAGATGTCATAGTTGTCCGTGTTCTCAGGCTTTGGTTCACCTATCGATGTCGGTGTCAGATAAATGACACATTCACTTTACAAATGTAAGGGTGCCCTAAGTGGAGATACTTATAGGGACATTTTACATTGGATATCTTCTTTGAATACTACTAGTCGACTTTAGTACGATATGACCATTGGGATGTCTCAGGGGTTCCATGCATTAAACCTCCATACTGATCAGGCATGGAAGCAATCTATGGGACACACTAAGATACGCCAATCCTCATATGGCACTTTTATCAAACATAGTTTGGCATTCGCAGGCGATAGAAAACAAAGAGAAAATAAAATAAAATAATAATATATATTGTCGTACTCTTTTTGGGGAAGAGTACTCCCGATTCTTATGAAAGGATTATCTTCGAGGATGGGAGAGATGGTCATTATGGATTCCATTGGTAAGTTATACCTTACATTTAATATCTGGAGTTCTTATGAATGAAATCAAGAGTTTGCTAAGCTTATGGTTTGCTAAAGGTTTATTATCCCTTGCATTAATATAAAATACTTAGCAGACACTATCAATGCTAAATGGTAAGGGACGTACCTAATGCTATTATCGATGCGCACTGTCTCTGGCATTCAACCGGTAGTCTAGGCGTTTCCTTTCTTATCCTTCCCAGACTTAGCTGCTCCTCTCTTGGCAGCCTTAGGGCAATTAGTACTGATATGCCCCTTTTCGCCACAGCTGAAACAGTTTGCATCTTTTATGTCCCTACATTCGTGGGACTGGTGGCCAGCTCTTTTACAGATGCCACATTGCTTTATCTTTTGGTTTAATCGACACTGTCCCCAATGTCTTCTTTTGCAGGTTTTGCATGTAGGCTTTTTGTTGGAATCCTGTTGGTTATTGTTGAACTCGGATTTGCTCTTCTTAGGATTCTGAGAGTTATCCTCCTCCCTTTGTCTTTTCTCATTAGTTTCATTCTTGATCGACTTTTGTCTCACTATATCTAGAGTGAGAGACAAGGATAGATCTACAGCTGATCTGTAGTTGATTGGCCTTGAAGCCTTAACATTCCCTTTTATTTCTGGTGCCAAACCACCGATGAAACGCGCAATGCGTTTTAGTTCCGGGGTAATTAAATAGGGTACCAGTCTAGATAGGGAGTTGAAGTCGGTAACATATTGCTGACAATTTAGGTTTTTCATTGTGAGAGTCAGAAAATCTGTCTCCACCTTTTCCACTTCATGTTGTGGACAGTAGTTCTCTTTGATAAGGTCCACAAACTTGGACCATCCCATATGGTATAGGGGAATTTTCCCCGTGGACTGCATCATGGCCCTCCACCATACAAGAGCCTCTCCCTTGAAAGATTGTGAAACAAATTTTACTACGTCCTTATCAGCACAATCACTGATGTCCACAACTGTTTCCATTTCCTCAAGCCATTCCATAGCATCAATTGCTCCTTTTTCGCCATTGAAATCTCTGGGTTTGCATGAGACGAAATATTTGTAGGTGCACCCGCCTTCAGTTGAACGGGGCTTATCATAGAGTACTAACTCCTGAGGTTCGCTCTTTTCATCTGAAGAGTGAACGGAGCTCTCCTTACGAGCGGATGTATGTGTTTCCGTATGGACCTTTGAGTGAGTGACACTCGGTTCCTTTTTGTTCTCAAGGATCTTATCCACAACTTCACTAATTGCTGCGCTAATCAAGGCCTGAAGAGTAGTGCCACTAACATTTATATTTATATTTATATTTGCATCCTTGTTTTTAGCCGCAGTACTGTTGTGTGTTTCGTCGGAAACCTCCATTCTGGAGCTTTGGTACTAAACACCAAAAATAACATATGCTTAGATACAAACTAGTATGGAATCATCGTACTGGATGATTTATAAACCATGGTATTATTAAATCATAATGGCTGTTAGGTTTATAACTCCCTTATAGTTTGCTACTAGAAAGTATGACAATTATATTTAGCCTAGGTCAAAAGGACCATCAATTGTGTTTAAGGTTTGGACCAAGTCCATTACCTTTTGACAGGGAATTTCAATGTCACAATTGTCTTTGTCACAACGACAATCTTTAGATATTTGGAAGGCTTGTCACGAAGAACATTAATAATCATAGGCACGAAGGCCTTGTCACAAAGGACTTATAAGAATATGGCACTTAAGGCATTAATATATAAGCCGCAATTTTATCGGATTAGAGATCTTAAGGTTCGAACATAGTTCTTCACCTTTGGATAGAGAGTCAAAGACTACAGCCGTCATTTCTTTGGAAGGTAATTTATTTTGCCACAAAGGCTAGTCAATGGACATAATTCTGATTAACCGGAAAATGGTGAGCTTCAGAGGAGTCAGCCGTGGTGAAGCTTTGAAGGCTACTAATCCAAGTAGTAATAATTTGTTTAATTATAGGGAATCGTCAAATTTTGATGATTAATTAGCCATGGTGTAGCTCAACCATATAGACCAATAGATAGTATTAAATTTATTTGATTATGCTTGGCCTAGGCTTTTAGACAAACCATCTTTGGCGTTTATACGGAATATGATCCTTAATATTTATTAGACAGGGGACATAGGTCACGACTGTCAATGTCGTACCGACATTTTATATAGCATAAGGGCTTGTCCCAATTTGTCACAAGGGGAAAAATCTAAAACATAATCAATGATTCCTTTGGATCGGAAAATTTCATAGTTCATTGTCTTGACAAGAATTTATGAAATAAAAACTATCTTTTCATGTATACACCTTTTCCCGTAGATATACATCCCAAATGGATGTTTTGATGCGTACATCATTTTCGACGTTTACTAGCCATAATTCCTATTGATCATTTACACTAAATAAGGGATTTGGAAAAATTCCTAATATAAGGATGACAAGTGTGATTTTTATCGCATCACGGTTGTCGGGAGTGTTAACACATTTTCAGGTGTTAACAAGGATCTGAATCTCTTTTTTAAACAGATTTTACCATCTTAGCTAGGTCTTCAATGACATTCAAGCTAGGTCAAACCTTTTAAGATTCTCTTTTAATATCTAAATTGGCAGGGAAGGAATGATATTTATTTTATTCAGGATTTCTATCATAAATCCTGATTTACAAGTTAATAATAGCACAAATGGCCTAGTCGCGTAGACAAGTTTAATTTATAAGCCATGATTTCAGAGAATCAAAGCATAAAGGTATACTGGCACAACAGGCCTAGTCACAAAGACAATTATAAATTATAAGCTATGATTTCAGAGAATCAAAGCATGAAGGTCTGAACCTAGTTCATTACCTTTATCTGACAGGGAGTCATCGATACCACTGTCTTTTGATTCATATGGAAATGAACAGGGCCTGTAGGCGCTATATTACCACGTATGGTCAAAATGTGATCATCTCAAGTGATGATCTAAACCCATGATTCAGAGATCATTACATTGGGTTAGGAATCTTTTGAAGAATCCATTAATAAGAATGACGTGTGTGATTTTAATGAATCACGTCTGCCAGGAGTGTTAACATATTTTCTGATGTTAACTGAGATTCGAATCTTTTAAACAGGTCTTACCATCATGGCCCGGCCTTAAAATGACCCGAAGGCTAGGTTTCACTCTTAAGATTCTTCTTAATATTTAACGCAGAACAATCCTAAATTGAGGTGTTAAATATGGATCTGAATCTAATTATGGAACTACCATCTTAGCCCGGTCTTAAAATGACACGTGGCTAGGTCTTGTCCTTTCTAGATTTTGCCATTTTATAATAATGGTAGATCTTATAAAATGAATGTTTGAGTGAAAAAAAAATTAAAGTTAATTATTCCACTATAAAATTAAAAAAAAAAACAAATGTGCCCTAGACGGGACTTGAAAGGAATAGTGTTGTCCTCAAAGGAACTGAAAGGTAATTATGTCCTTATAAGGACTATTAAGGAAACGATTTTTAGCAAAAGGAGTTTCTTCCTCCTTTTATTTCTGAATGCTTTTTCCTTGGTTGCACGTTTCATCCTGGCCGTTGTACGAAGGTCAGCAATTTAAAGCTCTAGGTGTGGAGAATTCCTATTACGGCTTCTTCGCTTGGCGACGTATCCAATATATAAGAAAAATTGGAAGCAGAATTTCCAGATGAGGATTGAGAATATTCCTATGTTAAGTCTAGACTCAGAAGATTTAGGAATGTGCAATTGTGTCATTGAGATTAAACACAAAAGGTTAGTGTTTAATTCACTCAATGTTGGCTCTGATACCAACCTGTCACACCCCAAATTTCCACGTGTCACCGGTGGGCCCGGTAGGGGAGTATCGTGACGTGGTTGGCAACATCATAGTCAAACAACACAATATATAAATGCACAGCGGAAGCAAAAGATAATTATTACAATCCGAAATAGTGTAACATCAAAGTATTACAACGGAAGTAAGGATCCACAGGCGGATCTTAAAACAACAAAAGAAATTATCAGACTAATGGCTTATGTGGAGGAGTTGCAAATTCCTCATCTAACAAGTCCTGAGCAGCTTCCAGCCTATTATGTACTTGTACCTGTCACTTAGACTTTGGAAAATACGTCAGTTTTCACTGGTAAATACACTCAACTGACTCATTTGAAAAGGGTTTAAGAAAATTGGTTTAGGTGCACAAGGCACGAAAATATATTGACACTTTGATTAAAATGCTCAAGTCAATATTAATCTTTTATACTTGGGACAAACTATATCTCATGTTATCAGTTTTACATAACTTGTTCTACATACGGGGCCCGGTTCTATGCCGGTTCAAGATTAACCGACACACCACTATTCCCCTATTGGGAATCCCTTATTGGGTATAATTAATTAATTAGCATATAGCATCTGTCAGGTGTATGCCTACACCCCGTGCTTAAGTCGTGGCCATTGCAATTTAATGAGTCAAGGATATCTAGGACACGGTCGCATTAACCCCCAATGTTTCAGTCAAGCAATACGAATTAAAACAGGTTATTTGGATTTCCCGACTCATTGGTCTTCGAATCCCATACCTGACCATGCGGTATTTATATTACCGTATCCCAAGCCCGTAATAGGGAAAATAAGTTAAGAGTATTTACCTGAGCTAGCTCCTGTCTTAAATAGCAAGAATTATAATAACTCAGCCGTATTCACTTAAGTAAGTGTAGGTACAATTTACCGGAAGGCTCTAGTCTGGAATGATGGTATAAACAACAAATTAGAATACTAACGTGTCTTTAATTAAGCCTAAGCTTAGACCGGTTAGTCTTAAGGAAATATACGGTTCAAACACATGATTAAGCGAAGACCGGAATAGAATGTGTTTTAGACCCGACAAGTTTGGAGACTTGTATAATATGGGTATATTATACACATTCTGGATTTTGAGATAATAACGATAAGGTTTGACCCGTTTCGGCTAATTTATGTAAACTAGTTACATAAACCGAACCGAACGCGTATGAAGCGTAACGGGTAACCATAAGAGTCCTAAACAGGTTTCCTAAGTTAACATGCCTTAAATATGTTATGATATCAGTAGGATACCTTCCATTATGCCCAAAACGAGTTTAATCTCATATTAAGCCCCATAGGGGTATTTTGGTCATTTTAAAGATTATAAAAGGAATTAATTTATCTTCTATGATCCGGGTCTGATTAAATCAGTAAAAATGGTTTATTTTAACAGGTTATAACATTTGGTTATAAGTCTTATATGCCAAAATAGTTTCAAACCCAAACTATGCGTATAATACGCGTATAAAGCCGTTTTAAGCGACGTACAGGTTAAAATAGGATTCTATGTTTTCTGATCATTTAAACAGACTCAAAACACTTCATTTATTATTTAAAATCAGTAGCAATTGGATTTGTATCAAAAGAACTTGTAAAACTCATTTTATACCCGAAAAGGGCATATTCGGTATTTACCGAATTAAGGCGATAAACCTAGCTTATGATCAGTTTAAAAATAATTAAAAATCTTCAAAAATCCTAAAATATTATTTAACATCAGTGGGTAAAAGGTTTGGTGTCAAAAATTTGGTTTAGATAGGCTTTATGCTAATGACGTCGTTTAATTAATAAAAGTGTTTATAATTACGTCATTAAGCATAACTCCTAATCTAGACTTCCGATTGATGTGAAAATTTACAGACATGTTTAATAATCAGTAACTAAGATTATTTTACTTTCATATCTCCAAAAATCTCGTTTTATGGCTTTAAGGGTAATATGGTCATTATTTAGGCAATTAACGGAACCGTCGGACAAACGAGGTTTCAAGTGGTATAAACGCAGAGGGTTATACACACATGTAACTAGGTCCTAATGGAACTTTAAGGCATGTCTAAACCTATATAAATCGGGTCAGAATCGAAGTCAAAGCAGAAAGTCAAACTATGCGACTTTCGGCTCCGAATTGGTTCAAAACAGAGAGTTGTCGAATCAAACAAGCTTAAACAAGTTTTTATACTTATTTGCAGGTTATATGCATGTTAAAACAGATTACACGTCTTCTGGATCGTTAATTACAGGTTTAATGATTCTGTTGACTTTTTCGGAATAAGTTTGACTCGACAAACGACATAGTTAGGATTTGAATCAGTGGGTGCTCTTTTAGGGGTTAATTGTCTACATAAATACCAACTTATAACATCTTTTGCTTCGACAAAACTCTGGACCGTTTATGATTTATTGTAAAGTCAAACCGTAGTTACGACGGTTTGATTTCTAGGCTATAAACTAAGCATAACCCAAACAAGAAGGATCAAGGGTACTTACATACGTCTAATGAATGATTTGGAAAGCTTATATCAGTTCTTGAGCTCCTCTAAAAGTCCAGAAGTTGAAATGTGCAAGTATGTTGCAATATGAGACTTTATAAGAACTTTGATCTTTCACAAATTGATGCCAAATGAGTGAAGTAATGATCCAAGATCAGTACATATACCCAAAATAAGTTATAAACCACTTTAGGCAGCCCATAGAATCGAAATACCATGATTAAAGTCGGTTAGAACATGCAAACAGGCACCTGCCTGTTTTTTCTGCATCTGCAGGTCTGACGCGGGCCGCCTCACATTTTGTTAAATCTCACGCGGGCCGCCTGAGCCTTGTGTTCAGGTTTCCCATTTTTCTTTAATTGCATTTTGGCCCTTGGTCCCCCGAAAGGTCGTTTTCGAGTTGTTTCTTGCATTAAGAGGCTTTATATTTGACATATGGGGGCTTTAATACTTATACCCACTTTGTCAAGTCCTCGGGTAACTTTGTGATCACCCGAAAAGCCCTAATTTTCTATGTTGACGATTCTAACCCTCACACACGAATTTTATCATAACTTTCTCATATGATAACGAAACTTGGTGAAATTTTTATGGTGCATTCTAGTGAGCATAATTAATCGTTACAAGGCTTCGGGTTCGCTATAAGGTCACTCAGAGGTATATCTTTAACATGTTGACACATTTAACCCCTGTAGTTTGTAATCTCACACTTTCTTTCACAATTCGCTTCGTATGATCCATGATCCATTCGTTTAAGGTTATAAACATCATGTAGGGTTATTGTAAAGTATATTTATTCATTGTTGACACTTTGAACCCTTATATTTACACAGTTTCATTGTTTGTCAACTTTAGTCCTTCAAGGACATTCTTTCATACGTTCAAAGGTTATGACACGTGTCAAGACATTATAGGACGTAAATTTTCGAGGTGTTACATGCAAACTTCTCAACAAACCGTTAACTAAGCTCCAACAAGAATGTCTAGTAGAGACACCAAATGGAGAAACTATTAAGATTTCTGAAATCTTGCAGGGAGCAAGAATAGAAATTTAAATAAAAAGTTTCTTGCAAATCTTTACCCAATGAATCTGGCAGGATTTGATATTGTATTATGAATGGATTGGTTAGTAGCCAATAAAGCCAGTATTCTATGTGATCAAAAGTCAATACAAGTAAATTCACCAAAAGGTGAAAAGATCACAATTAAAGGAGATAAGCCAACTAAGTCCGCGAAATTTATCTCTGTGATAAAAACAGCAAGTTGTGCAAGAAAAGGGTCAATAGTGTATATGATTTCCATAATCATTAACACTAAAGGAAAGGAATTAAAAGATATCCCTGTAGTATCCCAATTTTCAGATGTGTTTCCAGAAGAGCTACCAGGACTACTACCAGACAGAGAAGTCGAATTCAGAATTCATCCGTTACCCGGAACAGCGCCGATTGCCAAAGCACCTTACCGTTTGGCACCCACAAAAATGCAAGAGTTAAAGAAACAGTTAGAAGAACTGTTGGAAAAAAAGATTCATACAGCCAAGCTCATCGCCATGGGGAGCACCGATCTTGTTCGTAAAAAAGAAAGACGGATCAATGCGTATGTGCATTGATTACCGCGAATTGAATAAGGTCACGATTAAAAATCGGTACCCATTACCGAGAATCGATGATCTGTTCGATCAATTGCAAGGAGCTCGATTCTTTTCTAAGATCGATTTGCGCTTAGGATATCATCAATTAAAAGTACAGGAAGAAGACATTCCTAAGACCGCTTTCAGAACAAGGTATGACCATTATGAATTTACTGTCATGCCATTTGGTTTAACCAATGCCCCAGCTGCATTTATGGACATGATGAACCGAATATGTAAGCCATATTTGGATAAATTCATAATTGTCTTTATATATGATATTCTAATTTACTCTAAAAGTAAGGAGGAACATATAGCGCATCTGCATACACTTTTAAATTTGCTGAGAAAACAAAAGTTTTACGCTAAATTTTCGAAATGGGAATTTTGGTTAGAAGAAGTGCAATTTTTTGGACATCTAGTAAACCATGAAGGAATTCATGTGGATTCCACAAAGATCGAGGCGATTACTAAATGGAAAGCCCCTGAGTCGCCAACTGAGGTTAGAAGTTTTCTAGGACTGGCCGGTTATTATAGACGATTTATCTGAGATTTTTCTAGAATAGCCATTTCCTTAAATAAGTTAACATGTAAGTCTATTAAGTTTGAATGGGGACCAAAACAAGAAGAAGCCTTTAGAATTCTTAAGCAAAGATTAACCAATGCACCCATACGTTACCAGAAGAAACATAAGACTTTGTAGTCTATTGTAACGCTTCTAAGTTAGGTTATGGATGTGTGTTAATGCAACGACAAAAGGTGATAGCCTATGCGTCTAGACAACCTAAGAATCATGAAGAAAATTATTCAACCGATGATTTAGAGTTAGGAGCTATAATTTTTGCCCTTAAGATTTGGAGACACTATTTATATGGAAATAAATTTGTTGTCTTCACTGATCATAAGAGTTTAAGGTACATTTTTGGGCAAAAAGAGCTAAATATGAGACAAAGACGCTGGATGGAATTTCTTAGCGATTATGATTATAATATTCAGTATCATGCAGGAAAGGCTAATGTAGTAGCTGATGCTTTAAGTCGAAAGTATCATGAAAAGCCAAGAAAAGTACGTTCTCTTAAATTAAATCTGCAGATAGATTTAAACGAACAAATTAGAACCGTATAAGAATCAGTAATCAAGGAAGATACTGAAAAATTGAAAGGTATGATTAAGGAATTGGAACAAGGAACAGATGGAATTTGGAGGTTCCATAAGAAAAGAATGTGGATACCTAAACTAGGAAACCTACGCCACCGAATATTAAAAGAAGCCCATAAGTCTAAATATACGAAACATCCTGGAAGTGATAAAATGTATCAAGACTTAAGAAAGAATTTTTGGTGGATAGTAATGAAAAATGATATAGCAGCTTATGTTGCCAAGTGTCTCACCTGTTCACAGGTCAAAGTTGAACACCAGAAACCCTCAGGCTTGTTGCAGCAATTGGAAATGCCTGTATGGAAATGGGAATTGATAACGATGGACTTTGTTACCAAATTACCCAAGACGCGAAAATGTAATGATACAATCTGGGTGATTGTAGATAGGTTAACCAAGTCTGCTCATTTCCTACCAATGAAGGAAGCATTCGATATGGAACAGTTAGCCAAGTTATATGTAAATGAAATAGTTTCATTACACGGTATTCCTTTATCTATTGTTTCTGATAGAGATAGCCGTTTTACCTCTCATTTTTGGACAAGTTTCCAAAAAGCAATGGGAACCAAGCTAAATCTAAGCACCGCTTATCATTCTCAAACGGATGGACAAAGTGAAAGGACAATTCAGACAATGGAGGATATGCTTAGGGCTTGTGTAATTGATTTCGTAGGAAATTGGGACGATCATTTACCATTAATAGAATTTTCTTATAATAACAGCTATCATACCAGTATTAATGCTGCACCTTTCGAAGCAATTTATGGACGAAAGTGTCGAACTCCAGTTTGTTGGGCAGAGATTGGAGAAAAGCAACTATCTGGACCTGAGATAGTGCAAGAAACAACTGACAAGATTATTCAAGTCAAGGAACGACTGAAAGCAGCACGCGATTGACAAAAGAGTTATACTGATAACAGACAAAAGCCATTTGAGTTTCAAGTAGGAGACAAGGTGTTGTTAAAAGTTTCTCCTTGGAAAGGAGTGGTAAGATTCATCAAGAGGGGAAAGCTAAGCCCTAGGTATGTTGGACCTTTTGAGATTATTAGATGAATAGGACCTGTAGCTTATCAGCTACAACTCCCAGAGGAAATGGTAGGAATACATAATGTATTTCATGTATGTAATCTCAAAAAGTGTTTAGCCGATGAATCGTTAGTGATACCTCTTAAGGATATAGAGGTAAATGAAAAGCTTAAGTTTGTAGAAAAGCCACTACAGATTGAAGACAGGAAAGTCAAGAATCTCAAACACAAGAGATTAGTTCTGGTCAAAGTGAAGTGGGATTCCAAGAGAGGACCAGAATACACATGGGAGTTTGAATCAGAGATGCAAAGGAAATATCCACACCTGTTCCAGTAGACCTCGAGGACGAGTTCTAAAACAAGGTGGGGAGGATATAACAACTCTCCTAAATTATTTTCGACACCCCTAAAATATTTATAATATCCTTATACACCTTAAAATACACTCCATATACGAAAACCGGTCCCGAATACCTTTAATTTGTCAAACAATTTTTTCGACACCCCTAGTGGGTTCGCCCGTTGACCCGTTTATTATTAATTTTATATATATATATATTGCCATAACTTAAACTGGTTGGGTATTTTGTTCCAAAGTTTAAAAGGTTAAAAAGAGAAACGAGTATCACGTTTTATAATTTAAATGTAATTGTTTTTTACATATTTGTAGTTTTGGTTGGTTAGTTGCAATTTTAGTGTATAATATGAAAAAAAAACGTGTAATACATCCCAAATTTAAAGGGTCGTGTTTGTAACAACCCATGAATACGCGTGTCATGACTCATGTTTGAGTTCATGTATTGTAACAACCCATGAATACGCGTGTCATGACTCATATTAGAGTTCATGTATTTGAGTCAATCTTTTGGTTTGTGTCGGGGTCAATCAGTTAACCCATGAGCACAAATGGGTTAGCACCCATACATCTTGGTGAAAGTCTACTGTTTCTCGCTTTCTCTTTGACTTGAATATCAAAGTTTGCTGAGGTTATCTTTTAGGTTCATTATCAAACCACTGACACAAAAGTTTGCAGGCGCTGCTTGAATACGAGAAATATAAGAGTAGCATCGGGGAGCATCCGTTCACTGATGTCTCTTCTGCAGAACCTGTTTCTGTTTTAAAACAGGTATCTCATAACTTTGATATCCAACATGTTTATTATGGTTTTTAACTGATTGATCAACTTATTTGTAGACCTGTATTAGGCAAACACCTGGATTAGGAAGGGCCAAGAGAGACACAACAGCTCAAGCTATACAGGGTTGGCATTCTCAACGTCTTGGTAACGCTGAAGTTGAGGATCCAATCATCAAGGTATATATATTCTTATACTTTAAAATCTATGTGTAGCTTTTGTAATATATGAACTGACATCAAAACTTCTGTGTTGCAGGACAAGACTTCAAGTACGTCTATGAAGCAAGAAAAGCAAGGCATTGGTACAATTTGCATGAACATCCTTCAACATCTATACTTATTACTTCCGTTTGACTTTTTGATTATTGCATTGCTATATAGGTTTGCTGAAGTGCAACAAGCCATCTCCAGTTGAACGTGAAGTCAAAGTTGCTCGCATGAAAGCATCAAAACCACAGTTGAGATATCGGTTTCCTTTGTGAATCTGTATTAAATGTTTAAAACATTGCAAAACTGATGACAAAGGCGGGTTGAAGAAATTTCAAATTCTTAAGGTAAGGTTTTTCATGATAAATATTTATAAGATAATTATTTAGTATTTTGGATGTTTCATGTGTTTGCCAAATATTCATGTTTGTGAAGGCTGTTAAGAGTTTAAGGCCATGCTATCTTTATTTAATATAATTGTTAATTAAAGTAATCATAATAGCCTGGATCATTTGGTGCTTTTCACGTTTTTGCAGGATGATAAATTTGAAAGCCTTTCTAAAATGTATGCTGACAACTGACAAGGTGAAGAAAATGGCAAAAAATTTAGTATTCTGTTTTGATGGGGATAAAGTCGACCTCATAACTACTCCTAGCAGCCTGGAGCTGGAAGACGATGACATTGGTGCTTAATACGAGTTCATGTATAAACAATGAATCTGTAATTGTTTATTGGTGTTTGTAGTTCCACGCACCGCAGCTCCGCCTACCCTCCTCCATGTTTCGATGGTGCTCTTCTTCTGGTATGGCGATTCTGCTCTACTCAAAACATATATGAAAAATGCTTTTGTGGTGAGGTTTGTCATAAATCTTTCATGGTTCCTGTGTATCAGCAAGATTTAGTTTTATATAGCGAGATTTAGTTTTATATATCTCTGATTAGACACACATTATTGCAATTGTTATGAATATTAATATTTTCAAGCATCATTCACTTATATGCTTTTTTTACCTTTTTTAAATCAAACTAGGAATTAGTACCCGCCGCAATGCGGCGGGGTTCTTATATGCGAGCATCCGTCCTTGTCTTCTTCTCCAACCTTCCGACTCGTAGTTATCTCATCGCACCGGAAAAAAAGCCGGATCTAAATGACACCAAAAGTGAGTTGTAAAGTTAAATCAAACATTAATTGTTACTCGACTCGTGTTATTTACTGTTTCACAAAGCCTCCCATAATTACAAAAACCCAGCCTTCAGACCACCACCGGACGCCCCAGTGACGGTAGCCACAATGTAACCATGTTAGCACGTTTCCCATTTCTGCCCTTGGAATTGCTTTAGTTGCTTCATAACCATCCACCCTTGGCATCTGGTATCTCAAAAATATTAACCAAATACTATTTTTCAAGTTCATCATAACAAAACATTCAAAGATATTGCATATGATGCTACATACCTGACACTATTTTTCAAGTTCATCATAACAAAACATTCTAAGATATTGCATATGATGCTACATACCTGACATGTCACAAAATAAGACCACCTAGAGCACCATTTCACGCAAACACCATTTGAAATACCTTGTGAAAAAAATCTAGCCTATGAATATATTCTCTGCTAAAACTATAAATGTTTTCACTTTGATATATTTGAAGGTCTAATGCATTGGTAGATTCTGAAGCTTGACTGACCAATCAGAGAGCACATTTGTACAAATTTCAAGGGCTTAAAACATGCAATCCTAAATCTTTGTTATGACACTTTATCCTCGATGAAACTGTTTCCCTCTAAAATATTACATAATTTCCATAACCACTTTATCATCTGTACTTCTAAAAAGAACCCTAAAACAAAAACCAATCTTTTAATAACAGAGGTCACTCATCACTGTGCAATCGTGCTACGTCGGCGACCACTACATACACTTTGACTCGGTCATCACGTGAACTGCCACAAACAAATTATAGAGGTCTAGAGGTCTACATTCTGGAAGTTTGGAATCATCAAAGTTAGCTCATCCCTTCACACACATACACACACACCCTGAAACACAAACCAGTTCACATACACACTTATTCAAAACCACATTAAAATCAAGCACATACCACCTTAAGCGACAGTTCAGTGTAAGCTTCCTGAATGCGTTACCGCCGCCTGAGATGTGGTTGTGACTGCTCAAAATGACCAACATAAACAACATACCAAATGGTGTATGCATCATAGATAGAACATCAAGCAGATAACAATAAACCGACCACAATTCTAAATGCAACCAGCTAATCAACCATGTAATTCCACAAAAAGAAAATTATTAAATCAGTAACAAAATATAACCAGAAAAAATAAAACCCTAACCACATAATAAAAAAATAGCCTGCTCAACTCTTAATAATAACAAATTAACCTACAAAAAACAACAACAATCAAATTGATGGCAAAATCTAAAACATCAAAACGATAAAAACAAAACCCCTTCAAACTTACAATGGTAATTAGAATCCGGAACAGCCACAACTTCAACACAAAAAACCAGCAGCCAAGAGAGCAAGAATATAGCACATGCAACTACTGGACCTAAATCGAGAAATGCAAGCATCATATAAGGAAATTAGAGTACTAACTGAGTAAAATGGAAACATACCTTCGTACAGGAAACCAAATTATCCATGGAAATGTGAACCCGGTCACCAGTGTCAGGGTTCAGATCCACCGGAGTCTTGACCGGAGAACAGAGAGGGTCGTCGGAACCCTACGCGCCGCCGTGAAACAGATACACTGGACTGACTTTGACAGAACACCACCATCTCCCTGTCGACAGAGACCGGCTCCACCCTTGGACTCCCAACACTCCGATTTGAGTATTGGAGTTGTTCGGGGTTCATTGTAGAAGATGGTACAGAGGACAATGAGGAAGAAGACGATTGCTATGAGTGGAAGTTGGGTTTTCTTCTTTTTCCATCTCAGAATCATTCTAGAGAGAGAGGGAAGAGAGAAGAGAGAAGAGAGAAGAGAGATGGAGATGATCGGTGAAGATGGAGATGTCTGGTTGTTGAGAAGAGAAGTAAGAGATAAGTAAGCAAAAGTAAAAAATCTAAGTTTTTTTTTAAACACTCCCCATGCCCATGTTACAACCCACATATGCACCAAGTTGTTGCTTCTTAATATATGGAATAATGTACCCAGGCGTTAGCACAAGATCAACTAATTACATCAGACAATGAAAAATTTAATTGTTATTGGTTCTACTGCTATTAGCTTGAACTAGCCAGCACAAATGACAGTGCAACTTCTATTTTGAATGATGAGTAAATTACAAGTTTTGTCCTTTATGTTTACACCAAATTGCAGACGCTGTCCTTTAGCGCAAAAGTTGACAGGTTCTGTACTTAATGTTTCAAAATCTTACACGTTATGTCCTTTAGGCCAAACCCAGCTAGATTTTTTGGTTAAATCATATTACACAAGGGTAATTTGGTCATTTAACACAGTTTTTTTTAATATTATTTAATAAAATAAAGCAAAATGATATATTCAACTCAACCCCTCTCTCTCTCCCCTTTTTCTCTACTCCCTCTCACTCTCATACTTCACCCACCTCCCACCACCTCCCACCACCATCACCATCACCACCCACCTCCCCACAACCTTCACCATCACCACCCACCCCAACCCACCCCTCTCTCTCAAGACAATCTTCAAGTTTCATTCGTTCAATGATCTAAAACACTCTATTTCACACAGTTAAGGTAATAATCATCATCTTTCTTTCATTACATTCGCTTTCCCTTTTAACAATACTCAAATCTTGTATCTTTATCTACACATTCAGCTCAATTCGCACAATACAACTGTTAACAGACGGCAATCATGACTCTTGTGTCGAACAATCAGGTCGAATCAAAGGATCTTGATCAGTCAAAATCATTAATTTCTAGGGCGAATCAACACGAACCCTAAATGGGTTTTCATAAAAATAGTAAGATGATGATGGGTTCTAATGGAAATGGTGGTGTGAACGATCATGATCGTGATCAAGGTTTTGATAAAGAAATGAGGGATTTGGCCGAAATGTTATCGAAATTGAACCCTTTGGCTGAAGAATTTGTGCTTCCGTCACTTGCTGCTGTTAATAAGTTCACGACGCCGTTAGTTGTGCAGCCTCCGTTTGGGTACTCTGTGGTTAATGAGTTTGGGCTGCAGAGTAATCAGAATCAAAGCCCTTTTGGGGTGGGTGGTGATAGTGAAGGTTGTGGGGAGGTGGGAGGTGGGTGAAGTCTGAGAGTGAGAGAGAGTAGAGAGAGAGAGAGAGGGGTTGAGTTGAATACATCGTTTTGCTTTATTTTATTAAATAATATTAAAAAACTATATTAAATGACCAAATTACCCTTGTGTAATATGATTTAACCAAAAAAATCTATCTGGGTTTGGCCTAAAGGAAATAACGTGTAAGATTTTGAAACATTAAGTACAGAACCTGTCAGTTTTTGCGCTAAAGGACAGCGCCTGCAATTTGGTGTAAACATAAAGGACAAAACTTTTAATTTACTCTTGAATGTTTTACCCTACATAATATGTGAATTGGGTTAAATTTTCCCGTTGGGTCGAGGAAGATAAGAGCAAGGAACCTATTTTTTAAAAGCATTTCAGTTAGAACTAATTAACAATCTGTGGTTGTAACCCACTGGTCAGTTAAATGGCAACCCGTCACTATTTGTCTCTCCTGGCAACGAAGGTAACCAATGTACCCCTTTTGATAATTTTTTTTTTCACAATCATGTATATGTGGTTTTCATTTTGTTTCTGAAGCAAGTAATGAATGGATGAAATAAAACAAGGTCCACTATAGACTATCTGGTGATGCTTCATGGATTGCTCAGCATCATGGTGCTGTTAGTAGTACATCTCAATAAAAAGTGCTAATGATTATGCAAATAACTCACAATAGGTCACAAGGAGGCGGAAAAGATGGTTGCAGAATCATTTGCTTGCATGGTTTCACCAAAACCAGGATGTGTTCAACAACCAATGTTCAGCTGGTACATATGCAACATATATGTGTATGCACATGTATACGTTATAAAAGTATATTTATTTATATCTAATAATTTTTCTTTTCGGTCTCTTTATTAATTTCCAGTGTCCACTTTTGAACATAGGCAATTGTCTTCCAACTGAAGCTGATGTCCGTAATATTAATTTATTTTTTCATCATCAACAGGTTCGCGCTATTGTTTAACAAGGCCAAGGACAAAACGACGTGAGTCAGTGAGCATTATGTCAGAAAAGGTTTGTTTGTTTATTTGCTGGGAAGTGGGCTGGAAAAGCCCTGTGCAGTCGTTGGCTGAAAGGGATGAGTTGGAACTGCTGTTGGCTATGTTCGGGCAGCAAGTTTTAAATGTCGACAACGATATGCAAGGTGGAGTATTTGGTTAAGTGTGCTCTAGCTTGTAGCTTTGACGGGGCTGCAAGTAATTCAATGTTTTTTATGGAGTAAAATGGCAATCCCGAAGGTTAACTACTTCGTTTGGAGGCCCTGCAGCGGGAGCATTCCAACTGTTGCGACCTTGGCAGTCTGGAATGTGAATGTTGGAGACAGGATGTGCGACTTGGCTGTCCGGAATGTGTTTTGAGAATGAGTTTTAGAGGTTTGAAAAGAAGAAAAGTAAAAGTTAGATGGTTGTAACTTTTTCAAATAGGAGATGGAAAAGAAGAAAAGGAGAAGCAAACCGAAACACCATCAATATACATTATCTTTGTTTGTTACGTTGTTAGCGTAACCCGTCCACCAGACGGGTATTAAACTAGTTCATAACGGTGAATCATTACTTCATACTCACAAAATTTAAATAACTGTTTGGCAAAAATAACTATAAAACTTGTTTATTATTTAATGATTTTTAATTTTTAATCTACATCTACTTTCTATACCAGCTCAATCTTAAAGTAAAATTGGCCCTAAATAATAAGGAAGTTTCACATATAGTCGATTAGATCGCTTAATTCTAAAAAAAATATAAAAGTATTTTAAAATAGTAAAGCATTATTTAAATTTTATTGAATTTGTGGGGGGAACGTCCCTATGATGGATCGTTCCTACCGAGGCATGGTTCGATCCGGAGGGCAACCCGGTTTTCACCCAGCTGTTACCCCAGCGGTTTTACCCGTGTGGGGGCAGTATGGTTTCCGGGCGAAGGTCAGTTTCCGTACGCGGCCGGGGCCCGATAGAACATCGCGTCCGTAACACGGGACTGACGGGGGATTGTCCTTGATAAGAACCCGGTGACCGATAGGTCCTGTACATAGAAAGTCACATTTCAAAAAATATATATATATATATTATCTATATAATCATTAATTTTTCTTTAAAAAAAATTCAAATTCTTAACGGTTAAGGATGATTATTCGTGTTACCCAAGTTATATTTCGTCTCCAATACGATATCTTTTTATAATGGGAATTTCAAACTCTGCCGCAAGTAATATACGTGATACCCAAGTAATTAACAAGTAACAACCCTTTTATGATACGTGATGCCAAAGTACTTAACAAGTAACAACCCTTTATAAACACAAACACCCATGCAAAAAATAACTCAAAACCCTAACACACCCATTTCAACATCATAAACCATAATGGCACCCACCACCACCACCCTCGTTGGTCCACCGGAGATCTACCGTTCCCACCAAAACACCACCGTCTCACCACCTTCTTCCACCACCACCACCACCGCTTCCCACCCATTCATCGACGCCATGATCTCCCACTTCAACTCCACTACACTCTCCCCAACTGATCCACCCATGGGTTACACCGAAAACAACTCGGCTACTTATCTATCAACTGGCAACCCATGCCTTGAATTCTTCTTCCATATTGTTCCCGATACTCCGCCACAAACCCTCACCCAACGTTTGCTACAATCATGGCAACACGACCCTTTAAAAACATTAAAACTAGTTTGCAACCTCCGTGGAGTACGAGGTACGGGGAAGTCAGATAAAGAAGGGTATTATACGTCGGTTTTATGGCTTCATGAAAACCACCCTAAAACTCTAGCATGCAATCTAGCATGCATGGCGGACTTTGGATACTTTAAGGACTTGCCGGAGATACTTTATCGGCTTCTTGAAGGAGCCGATGTGAGGAAGAAAGCGAAGGAGGAACGTTTGAAGCGATCGCGTCATTATCGTCGATATAATGAGTCGAAACGAGTTGGAAGAAGTCGAAGAAGAAGCAGAAAAGAAAAGAAGAGTGTGCCTAGAGAGCAAAGGGTTTTGTTGGAGATGAAGAGAGTGGAGATTGAGAAAGTCAACGTGAAGAGGTATGGTCCCAATTCCTTGCCCACATGGCAAGGACCACACCACTTTTTCCATCCCGCTGACATCAGCGACACCGTCCAGAAGCTTCTGGAAATATCAAGGTGGCACTAAAGATGCTCCATCCGACATAAAGGACAACACATGTCACCAGTCATCAGGCGCCACGTAGGCCTGTAACGGATCAAGGAGCAGCCCGACAACACCAGTACGACGTCTCCAAAATAGGCAAATGTAAGCGCGCCACGTGTACCACTACACTGACCACAGCAGAGGAGACCAAGAGGATATTCCCCTTGGTCGGACAGCTGGCGCCCAACCACAGCTGGCATCCCTGCTCATCCCTCCTTCACCCTCCGGCTATAAATAGGACTCTTCATCATTCAGGTTGAATCATCTTGCTCTCTATATCCTCACACTTAACACACACTGTTTATTCTCCCTCGGAACAGTACTTATTCTCACGCCGGAGCCTGGTTAAGAGGGAAACCCCCACATTCCCCTCTTAACGAGACTAACGGTGTTGCTGTTTTGTAGGACCCAAGTCATTTCATGAGTAGGCAAAGAGATTGAACCCTCAGAAGAAATAACCCCGCAGATTAACCCTAGTGTTAACCTGTGTTTCATCATTGGCGCCATCCACTTTTAGCAAAAACCACTCTCATCTCTTTTCTTTCCGAAAAACAAATGGCTGAACAAAACCCTTCTCACCCGGTAGATGGAGACGTTTCTTCCTTTGAACTCGTTTCGGACAACGTACACGTCTAACGGGGTCAAAGGAACGAAATTATCCAAGAAGGGCCGATGAACAATGAGTTTCCTAGTATCTTTGGAAGTACATCCAGGGTTGTCACTCAAAACACAACTGGTGCTACTTTCCAAACTCCACCTAGGATCATCACTCAAACCACAAACGGAGCTACTTTCCAGCCTCCGTCAGAGGTAGTCCAACAAACACCTCCACCAGTGCAAACACAGAGCCATGGAGCTGGTCCCTCAGCTCCATCGGACCAAGCACAACTGAACTTCTCTGCACTACTAGGGCTACCCGAAGGAAAAACCCTGGCTTCCTGGTATGCCAAACAAGTGGCGTCTATAAACCTTGTTTACACACAACTCAGTGCGCAGCAAGCTCTGCTTCAAGCACAAGCCAACCAGTCCGCATTTGTCACTCCACTGCAAAGGCCTTTGAGCGCTCCCATGCCTCAACAGACCAATGCATTCAATTTACGCCCTGAATCGGTACCTCCACCACATATTAGAAGGCCAAGCGCGCACGACACGCGCGATACGTATGGTGAAACAGAAAGCAATTATGTGCAGTATTCTCACCAACCAAAGAAGCCAATACAAAGTCGTTTAGGTCCGCGCAACATAAACGACGAATTCGAAGATGACGATGAGACATACAAAGAAAGCACAGTGTTCAGCAGATTGCCACCGGAGCATGAAGCATACAAACCTCGCAAGCGCGCAGGTTACGACCCAAAAGCAGAGCATGATTACACTTTAAGCTATCGTCCAGACGACATGGCCGAGAATTCAAAATTCATTAGAGAGATCGCCACGGCTGCCATCGACAAAACAAAATTGCTTCATAACGTGGGTAAATACAACGGGTTGACAGACCCAGACGATCACCTTCATGTTTTTAACGGTGCTGGAGCAACAGGCGGATGGAATTTACCAACCTGGTGTCATCTTTTCGCTCAAACCTTCATCGGCGCAGCGCGCGTCTCGTTTGACAGCCTGCCAGCAGGAAAAATCAAATCATGGGTTGATTTCCGAGATAAGTTCCTTGCACACTTCTCGCAGCAACGTCGACACACCAGGGATCCAACTGATTGTTTAAACATATGGCGCAGAGACCACGAGAGCGTGGAAGATTTCATTACAAGATATAACAAAGAATGTTTGGAGATTGGAGATGTGGGCGAGAAGATGATGCGTGCACACTTCATGAGGGCAGTCAAGTGCGATGACCTAATCAAACGTGTGAAAGGAAGAGATGGAGGACCCAAAGATTGGGAAACCTTCATTGAAGCGGCCAAAACCATTGCGCAGTCTGACAGACAGCTGACCGGTGACGATCACCGTCAGCGCCGATACAATCATACCGACCGGCATAACAAGAAAGGTAGAAGCCAACCATGGAAAGCACCCGGTCATAGAGAAAGAAGCCCAGTAAGAGAGGATGCGCGTCACACGATCAATCAGATAGCTCACCGGAAAGAGGTGAAAAGAGAAAACAGGGAGAAACAGTGGACACCACTAACAAAGACCCCTTCCGAGGTCCTGGCCACTGAAAATCACCAGTTCAAGCCACCTCTACAAATGCGAAACAAGAGGGGTCAAGATCCCAACCTCTTCTGCGAGTTCCACAAAGACACGGGGCACTTAACCGACGACTGTTTCAGTTTAAAGCAAGAAATAGAAAGGTCCTTAAGGGACGGAAAACTCACTCATCTGATAAAAGGCGGGAAGCGCGACTACCGTCAAATACAAAGAAGAGACGAAGGGCCGGATAACAAAAAACTCCGGAAGTTAGAAACCCACATGGTTCAAGGGGGTCCACGAAAGCCAAGGAAAAACTACAACAAGCGCACACAGGACGATTCGTGGCGCGAGAGGCAGGTCGTTTTTCCAGTTGTAAGAGGAGGCCCAAGAGAAAGGCGACCCATAGTCATCTCGGGCGTGATCGGGCATTACCAAACCGATTACATTTTCATCGATCCAGGGAGCACTGCGGATATCATATATGAACAATGTTTCAACCAATTCGATCAGGAGGATAAGGCGCGCTTAGAACCAGTTGATTACCCACTCACTGGTTTCTGCAATGAAGCCGTTTTTTCCCTCGGACAAATATCGTTCCCAGTATTACTCTCAGATGGAAGGAACTCAAGAACAGAAGAGGTTACATTCATGGTGCTACCCGCGCACTCGCGACACGACATACTCTTGGGAAGAGAATCCCAAGGAGACTTCAGCATGATCTGTTCCGGCCCACATTCAGCCGTGGGATTCCCAACAGAGACGGGGGTAGCAATAATATATGCAAGCAAAGAAGTATTAGCAACAGACGAGCTCCGACCTGCAAAAGCAAGTAAACCAGCACCATGCGCGGAAGCAGAGAAATGGGTATTGAACAGCGCATACCCGGAACAGACAGTTACCTTAGGACCTGCAATGTCCGACCTGACGCGCGCGGCGCTAAAAAAACTGTTGTTCCAAAACATGGACGTGTTTGCCTGGACACCAGCAGACATGGTGGGTGTTCCACGGCACATAGCTGAACATCGCTTAAATGTCTCAGAAGAAGCAAAACCGGTGGTACATGCCAAGCGCCACTTGGGAGACATAAAGCACGATGCCATGAAAGAGCAGGTGCTGGAATTGCTAAATGCGGGAATCATCAGAGAAGTTAGATACCAAACATGGGTCGCAAGCCCAGTAATGGTCCAAAAGAACAACGGCAGCTGGAGGATGTGCGTAGATTACAAGGATCTGAACAAGGCATGCCCACGCGACTGTTACGCCTTACCAGACATTGATGAAAAAATTGATTCGCTGGCAACGTTCCGATGGAAATGTTTCCTTGATTGCTACAAAGGGTATCACCAGGTACAGATGGCCGTGCAAGACGAAGACAAAACCGCGTTCTGCACACCGACAGGGCTATACTGCTACACAAAAATGCCTTTCGATTTAAAGAATGCGGGCGCGACTTATCAGAGGCTCATGAATGAAACTTTCCACGATGCTATCGGCAAGTACATCGAAGTGTATATGGACGATCTAGTCATTATGAGCAAAGAAGAGAATACAATGCTGGCGAACATCCAAAAAACGTTCGACACCTTGCGCGGAGTAAGCATCAAGCTAAACCCAGCGAAATGTTCTTTCGGCATGGAAGAGGGAAAATTCCTGGGTTTCATCGTTACAAAAGATGGCTTCAAAGTGAATCCTGATAAAATACAAGCAATTGAACGCATGCCTTCACCTTCGACGATCAAGGATATGCAAAAATTGGCAGGGCGGTTGGCAGCACTTAACCGTTTCCTGGCCAATCATGCAGCCAAATCTTTCCCGTTTATCAAAACTCTCCGAAACTGCATGAAGAAAAGCCAATTTCAATGGACTCCGAAAGCCGAGAGTGCATTCCGCGAGATGAAATATTGCCTCATCAAGTTGCCAACATTAACTGCACCAATCAAGGGGGAACCTCTGGTGCTGTACTTATCAGCCTCCGACAGAGCAGTAGGAGCAGTGTTACTTGTTGATCGACAAGGTGTCCAAACACCAGTCTACTATGTGTCACGAACCCTGACTGACCCAGAAACCCGATATGCAATCATGGAGAAACTAGTACTCGCACTGATCCATGCATCAAGACGGCTGCGCAGGTACTTTGCCAACCACGTCATTCACGTGCTAACAAACTACAATATTGGCAACATCCTCGCAAGGCCAGAGATTTCAGGGAGACTAGCAAAGTGGGCGATAGAGCTCGGGGGTCATAATGTGGTTTTCAGGCCAAGATCGGCGATCAAGGGCCAAGTACTTGCAGACTTCATGACAGAGGTACCGGACGATAAGGACCGGGAATGTAAGGCAATGGAAAAAGCCGAAAAACAGCAAGTAGAAGAACCTTGGTTGTTATACACAGACGGCGCATCTAATGAAGATGGCGCAGGTGCTGGGCTCCGGTTGGTGAGCCCTGACAAACATGAGTTCACCTACGCCATACGCTTGGATTTTAAAAGCACAAACAATGAAGCTGAATATGAAGCTTTCCTTGCTGGTTTAAGGTTGGCAATCAAAATGGGAGTACGACACATCGAAGCGCATGTGGACTCCATGTTAGTGGCCGGACAAATCAACGGGCAATATGAAGCCAAGGGAGACACAATGGCGCTCTACCTGAGTCAAGCAAAGACGCTGCTACAAACCTTCTATTCCTACAAGGTGCACCACATTAATAGAAGCGAGAATAAACCAGCAGACGCGTTGAGTAAACTCGCCTCTACAAGTTTCCAACACCTAGCGAAGGACGTGCGCATAGAGGTTTTAAGCAACCCGTCAGTGCCACTGAGAGAGGTAAGCGTTATTCAACTAGGAACAACGTCTTGGATGACTCCGATAATCGCGTACCTTCAATCAGGAATACTCCCGGAGAACAAAACGGAGGCGAGGAAAATCCAATACAAGGCAGAACATTATCAGATGGTTGATGGAATCTTATATCGAAAGTCATACCTTGGGCCACTGTTAAGATGCGTTGACCCCGAAGACGCAAACTATTTGATAAGAGAAGTGCACGAAGGAATTTGTGGTATACATGCCGGACCAAGAATGGTGGTGGCAAAGGTGATGAATGCTGGGTATTACTGGCCCGGGATGCATTTAGATGCAGTGAAAGAACTGAGGAAATGCAGCGGGTGCCAAAGACACGCCCCCAACACAATGCGCCCCAAGAATGAATTGGTCCCAGTCACAACGGCGTGGCCCTTTCAACAGTGGGGAATAGACGTGGTCGGACCTTTCCCCGAAGCCCCAGGAGCTGTCAAATTCATAATAGTCGCAGTCGACTATTTCACCAAATGGGTAGAGGCAAAGGCCCTCGCATCGACCACAGCCACTGTCGTCAAAAAGTTCATTTGGGAACAAATCATATGTTGTTTTGGATTACCACTCAAGATCATCACCGATAACGGAACAAACTTTGCCGAAGACAATCTTCAACAGTGGTTTAAAGAATTACACATTGAGCACACCTTCTCCTCGGTCGCGCACCCGCAGGGGAACGGTCAAGTTGAAGCCGTCAACAAGAGTATTGTCGACGGAATCAAGGCAAGGTTGGGAGAAAAAAGAAGAGGTTGGGTAGACGAACTGCCCAGCATCTTGTGGGCCCACAGGACGATGCCCAAGACAAGCAACGGAGAAACACCGTTTAGCTTAGTCTACGGATCCGAGGCAGTAATACCAGCGGAGATAGGATTGTCGTCACCACGAATGCTCTCAATGAACCTGATCAACAACGAAGAAGAGAGGAGGATCAACCTTGACCTCCTAGAAGAAAGGAGAGAAATGGCGGCAATCAATGAAGCAAAGTACAAAACGAAGCTGGAAAAATATTACAACTCTAAAGTCCGAGTCTGCACCTTCAACCCGGGAGAATACGTCCTCAGAGACAACGAGGCCTCAAATGCTGAAAAACCCGGAAAATTGGCCCCCAAGTGGGAGGGTCCATATGTCATCGACACAGTGCTCGGAAAAGGAGCCTATAAGCTGCGCACCATCGACAACAAGGAGGTTCCACGAACATGGAACGCCCAACAGCTGAGAAAGTGTTACCTGTGAAAAAAGATTTATGTAATTGCAATGACCGAGTCGCCAGCACATTTATAGTAATACAAGAAGTGTTTGGCTATCTTTCTATCATGCAAATTTCTTTGTCACAACTGCATATATTACTTTGGGCATACATGAAAACATCAATGGCTCGACCATTAGGAAACGTTGTAGACCTCCAAGGCCTGTCACAAACAAGTGCACAGCCGGGTCAGATACACAACTAAAGCCTAACAAACGCCAAACAAATACTTCGTGCCCACATAAACACGAAAACATCGAACAACAGGACAAACAAACATTGTAAGCACCCCCAAGGCTGAGCACAGCTGGGTCCACACAATAACCTGTAATTCGATCACTTCGTATTCACGATCCAACCTGGGCACATATACGACAGAATAAAACGTTGTAATAGACACAACATAACCTGTCAGCGCCATTATTCATTCGTGATACCTGAATCAAAGTAATTACACATGCACATATTATGACGTTAACAAAATTCGCAATAAAACGAAGGCAAATATTGAGCATAACAAACGACAAGCATATCCAATTGTTCAGAAATACGACAAACAAAATTAATATTGTTCGCAAAGTTGTCCAATGATTACAAGGCCACCTGAGGCCATACACGGCACGCAGGCCGGAACCCTTCATTCTGGATGACTGGGACCAGCACCAGCAGCCACATTACCCTCATCCCTAAGAGCCTTTCTCAACAAGACAACACCATCAGACCTCCGGGCCAATTTTTTGCAGCCTTAACAACAGCAAAATCTAAAGACGAGAACTCTTGCCTTTTTGCGGTATAGGCAGCAGTACAATCCTCTTTCCATAACTCGAAGTGATGCTCCTTCTCATTATTGATAGCTGCAGCCCTGCCCTCATTATATCCATCCTTGCGCCCGCTATTATAACCAGCTTGCCCCAACTCAAACATATAGTTGGCAAGTTCGTGGGAGTTCACTATGCGATCAGCAATCTGCGAGAAACACACAAATAAGAGAAACAGTCCACGAAAATCACAGAATAAAATAAAGCAAGTTACCAGGGGCACCGCGCGCGAAAGCAACCACTTGCAATCGGCCGATGTTTCCTCAGCAAGGACTTCAGAGGCCTTGCATTCAACACTTTTCTCCTGTAGAAGACGTTCAGCAGCCTCATACTATCTCGCAAGGTCTTCCAGTTTAGCAATACGCTCAACATACTCTTTTTCTTCTTTTCAAACGCGACACGAGCTTTTTGAGCTTCCTCAGCAAGCTCTGTCTTCTCACCAGACAAACGTACAATAGCGTCACGTTGAGATTTAAGCTCCACATTAGTACGCCGCAAGCAGCTTCCCAATTTTTCTGCTTATCAGCATTGGCTTGTTTCTCTCGGGCAAGTTTTTCTTCCGCCTCAGACACCCTCCACATCAACCCCTTCTTCTCAACATTGAATTTTTCTCTCTCTTCCGCGAATAGCCTCTTCTCATTCTCAAATTCAAGAGTGTCCTCCCCCATCAGCTTCCACTCACGAACAATCTCCTGAGAAGTAGACCAGAAGTTAACCCCGGCTTGAACATGCTCATCCAAAAGTTCTAACCGGCGGCGCCTCTTCTGAAATAACCTTTCAGCCGGGGGGAGAGACAGAGAGAAAAACTCATGGAAATTGTCAAGGTCGTTCATCCGGGAGCCCTGGGTCAAATGCTAGCGAGGAGCATGGGGCAAATCATCACAGGCTGAGTTGTGGGTATCCCAAGACCCAGGACTCCGCACCGCCTCGGAAGTTGCACCACCACCGCCTGGTGGGCGTTTGGTATATATCGTTTGATGCGGAGTAGTTTCACTTATCTCCACCTCAACTTCAATATTCTTACCACGATCACCACCACTAGCGCCACCTGCATCACCACCACCAGCACCACCTGCACCACCGCCACCCTCCCCAACATGTTCCACATCCACGACATCTTCTTCCCTCTTCTCACTAGAGGTTTGGTGAGGAGGAGACAACCCAAATGTCCTCGAAGGTGGAGAGGCAGGAGGAGTAATTTTGGAAATATCAATCTTGTGTCCAGTCTTGGCTGGTTTGGCACCTGCTCCAAAACGAGCATCACATTCAGAAAAAAGGAGGGAAAGCAAACAAAAACATAAAAGACAAACTCAAAACTGATAAAACGAATACCAGAAGCTTCAAAAATCTTCTGCAGCAAATCCCCAGGTTTCTCAGCAAAAATACCCATGTCAATCTCTAACTCAGAAGGGGCAGGAGGATCCTCTTTCTGGAGCTTAATCTTTTTTGACGCCAGCACAGCAGCAGCTTGCTCGTCAAGTTTTCGTTTCCTCTCTTCAAAAGCCCTTTTTTGCATCATCTCCGTTAGAGTAGCGCGGTCTTCAGGGTCCGACTCAGGACGTTTCTCTCCGGCCCCTAAAACGGACAATGTATCAGAAACTACAACGTAATCTAGGACACGAGGGGTATGAGGTCGCTTACGAGGAGTCTCAGTGGCAGTTTCCTCAGCTTTTTTCCCTTTCCCTTCTGGCTTGTCAGCTTTTGTTTTTCTCTTTGTTTCCAACTGCGCAGCGGTCTCAACCGGAATCTCTACATCATCACCAACAGCCTCGTTCACCGGCTCATGCACAACCCCCTGCGCCGGACCTGCACGCGCGGAACGAGAGGTTAGGTCTTCAAAAGATCTGCCAGACCCATCACTCGAGAGAACGATAACTTCCTCTCGAATGGAATCAAATGCATCATCATCATTCTTACTATCTTCACCTAAGACAGTGTTAACTCGGATGCAGAAAACGGCCACGGATCTGATCCAACCAAGGTCGTTTCTCAGGCTTTTGTATCGCCTCAACCATGGCACCACCGGC
>JARYGA010039485.1:0-18427 GCA_030545235.1 Helianthus tuberosus
AATCGCGATGTTCGCTTAATTACGACGGAATGCGCATAAGCGCGAAAAAAGATCCAAATGACGCGACGAATGGATTTTTCTTATGCCAAACACTAAAATAAAATGTTTTAGTGCTTACATAAATTTTTGGATGTCCGGATGTAGTCAGAACGTAAGTTATGCGCGAAAATGCAAACCTATGCACTTTTTGACGCTTTTAGTCCCTGAGTGACCAGAAAGTTTATTTTAGCACACCGAACCCCTCAAAGCCTATTTCTAAGCTACGTAAAGGATATTTATGGTATGTTTAACTTATGGACATGTTCTGGAATGTCTGTTACAGTTCAAATTGGCATACTTTCGCAGTTTGTCAAGTTTAGTCCCTGTAAGCGAATTAACTTGTTTTTGCCATACCAAAGCCTTCAAAACTTATTTATAAGTTATGCAAAGGTTATTTAAGGTATGTTAAGTATATGTTGATGTTCCAGAGTATTTTTTGCATTAAACTGATTACGTTTACGCACCAGTTTGCGTATAACTCTCCAGAAAGTGATATAGAGTTTGAAATTGAATAAAAGTCAAAACATGAAAAATGTAAAACACAACCAAACAAACATTGGGATCAAATAACATTGTTTTATTGATAACTGAATTGTTTACAATGATTTCAAGCACAGATGTTACACAATGCTAGAAGATCACGGAATCAAACGGCACCTAATATAGGTAACTATGTTAATAACCGGACCTAATATCGGGAGATTGGATAGAATGAGGTTTGTAAACCAAATGAGTAAAGGAACTCATGTAATATGGTTTAACAAAGCCTTCATTCTAAAAGGAAACCTATCCTAAGTGCTTACGGCCCATTACGACTCGTTAAGATAGCTTACGCTACTTTAACGCGTCGTTCGCGTAAAACGCGTTCAGAACGCGTAACTAGTCCTATGACAAGTATTATATGCCTTAACATGTCTAATAATGTTACCTAATCAGTTTAGATGTCAAAATTTAGGTTACATATGCTTAAAATGAATTTATGCGCAAAAAGAGCATTTTGGTAATTTTCCTAAGGCATATAAATTACCTATCATACCACTAACTAAACGAAGTGACCATAAGGTATAACCTCGGAAGGTTATTCCCTAATCAACTATGGTCACTAAACATGTTTGGTTGGATCCTAATGATCGACCAAACGGGTCTAGTTCTAAAGTCTAAGCGGTTGTTTAGACCGCTTGACTTACGACACTATATAAGCACTAAACCTAAAGTGACGAGCTAAACATGTTAAAACATGTTTAACGAAGTTAGAAAACAGGTTTTGGTATCAAAACAAACGGTTTTGATACCTAAAAGTAGTTTGGTTACAAAATACGCAAGAATACGCATTTTGGCCGAAACTACTACTCGCCACTATGCCTAGATAACGTGGTAATCAGTAGGTATAGTCATAAGATACTAAAACCATCGTGATTATGCTCACGTTATGAAGTTCAAACAAACTTCGTATTGACCATAAACTGGTCAATGCAGAAAGTCAAACAAAGTTTGACTTTCACGCTAAAAATGCATAAAAGAACGAAAGAAGACTTACAAAAGGTCCAAGGAGGTTTGATCCAATTTATTCTCAGGTATGAAGTGCAAGACTTCAACTTAGAGAATGAAAATCAGATCAAATGTGAGTTTGAGAGCAAAGGGGGTGGGGTTTATATAGTTTTTGCACAACCGTTAAGATCGTTCATCGTAAAACGAGCTTCGATCTCATTCGTACACATGTGCCCATGGTTTTGTGAAACCATGGGAGCCCCTAGTTTCATTAAAACCATGTGCAAATGAGGGGAACAGCTGGAACAAGCTGGAATTTAGATTTTTCATTTTGGTCCCTTCCTAAGATAACTATGGCAGAATGTCAATTTTGGTCCCTAAATGTGCAAAACATGGTTTTTGATGCATTTTTGACACTTTTAAGCCCCGTTAATCCCATTTCAAGGCTCTAAAATGAAGTTAAAGTATAGGGAACTTGAAACATGCTAAAAAATATCTCGGATGTCGGTTCGTTTGGTCGTACGGTTGCGTTGTTCGGTTAATTACGACGAAACACGAACGAATGCGAAAAACGATCCAAATTACGCGACGAATGGAATTTTTTCATGCCAATCACTAAAATAAAATATTTTAATGATTACATAAAGTTTTGGATGTCCGGATGTATTCAGAACGTAAGATATGCGCGAAAATGCAAACTTATGCACTTTTTGACGCTTTTAGTCCCTGAATGACCAAAATGTTTATTTTAGTACACCGAACCCCTCAAAGCCTATTTCTAAGATATGTAAAGGATATTTAGGGTATGTTTAACTTATGGTCATGTTCCGGAATGTTCGTTACAGTACAAATCGGCATACTTTCGTAGTTTGTCGAAATTAGTCCCTGTAAGCGAATAAACTTGATTTCGCCACACCAAACCCTCCAAAACTTATTTCTAAGTTATGTAAAGGTTATTTAAGGTATGTTAAGCCTATTTCACTATTCCGGAGTGTTCTTTGCATTAAACTGGTTATATTTGCGCATCAGTGCGCGTTTAACCTTCCAGAAAGCGATTTAAAGCTTGAAATCGAACAAGAATCGATATGTGCAAAAGATACACATATTTATACAAATCCCAAGTATGAAATACAATATTTCATTGGTTTGGTATTTGTTTGATGGTCGCAGAGGCACAGGTGTCACAGTCTCCCCTACTTTAGGAAATTTCGTCCCGTGGAGCCGTGATGGGTGTCTCTCGCAGCATAGGTCTGGGTGAAGTCTCAAAATCTGGCTCGTAATCTGAGTCGTGGATCTCGATGACCTCGTGTTCGTGCAACATCTGTGACACATATATAACCGTACAAGTAAGTGTGTGATCAACATGAATAGTAACACATAAGGCTCAAAATAAACAGAAAATCACGTATGCACATAAAACACATAATAGTTTTCACACATGATAAAATATTTTCTATGTTTATTTAAAAATCTTGGCTTCGAGAATTTTAGATTTTTTATTTCAAAATTCTCTGGTTGAAGTCTAGTGTTTTCCGTGAAAACATCTAGTTCGCTAACAACTAATGGCTCTGATACCTCTGTCACACCCCAAAAACGTTGCAGCGGAATATTTAAACGTAGTGGAGATGGAAGTTGGTGCCCATTTATACCTTTTCGGACGATGCACTCTTTTGTTGGACATTTTGACATATTTTAAAACATAGATATTAAACATTATATTTTAAAAGTCATGACACAACCACATAAGTTAAGTTGTTATGACCCTCACGGATCTTATTACAAACGTCCCAGGTAGTTTAAAAGTTGTCCAACATAATTAAACATAACAACATGCATCATCAAACACAAGATACGCCATGATTTTCCCGAAGCCGAACTCAAGTACCTGTAGAACACGTTAAAATCAAGTGTCAACACAAAGGAAGGTGAGTTCACTTATTCGTTTACTAACAGAATTTATTCCAAGGAAAACTTTCTGTTTAGGTGTTTATTTAAAACATCCATTTAACTCTTAGAAAGTCCATTTTACTTTCTTATTAAAAATCCATGGGCCCTCCGTCGGTTCATTACTCCGACAATAGTAATATTGCCCAGGTTTTGTATATTAAATTATTGCGTCAATTTTCAGACTCGTATGTTAGCTAGACGATACGAACTATATATTAACCATGCAGGGATAATCAATGCTAGATAATAAAAAGAATAATAATTCTTTGTTTGACATTGACACGGGGTGACCGGTCATGACGGGGTTGTCAACCCGATAGATCTACCAACAATTCCTCGCGTACATTACTTAACTGATTAAACGACATCATGGGCGCAGGGTTCTTTCTCGAAGAACAATATGATGTCTGCCTCACGTACAATATATATATCTTACTAATATGACAATTTAATATACTACAATTTACGAATTCCCCTGTCACTCAAATGTTGAGACTCAGTCCGGAATTCATCCCCAATTCGTACGGTCTCGTTTCACTTAAGAAATACCGCACATATAATATTCATTCATCAAAAACGTTTTACTTCGAAACGTATAACTTATCAAATTCATATATTTTCAGGGAAAATATATATTTTATATTGAAAGGTATGTTTTATTTAGAAAACATTATTAAACCCTTTTAACGACGTGTTCCACCCCCAAAATATATACAAAACAGTAAAAGAGGGGTTTAATGACACTCACCTTTGGGTGCGTATTTTAAATAGCGCAATCCCAGAGATTTTATTTCCACACATCCTATTATATATATATATATATATATAGGAACGATTTTAAATCAATATAAACATCACATAAATCCTAAGTTTCTCTATTTCTTAGAATTATCACATGACCTTGAGATTTTCTAGAAAAGTTATTATTTTTGATTATGTTGGCACGTTATTATATATATGAGTCCATATATATATATTTTTATGATTTTGAGACTTGAACGATTTTTATTGGTGACCATTATTGTGTAAACCCGTTAACTCTCCCGTTTATACGCAATATATCTACGATTTACGCGTCGTAATATATTCATAATTGTTCATATAATTTAACACCGAAGCACGCGAAATATTGATAACTTATCTATTTTTGTCATTTTAAAGCAATTATACATAAAAGATCTCATATGTAACAAATTTCATGCTCGACAAACAAGTTTCACTTTTAACGCGATTTCTACCGTTTCTACCGCAGAAAACGCTAAAATATACATGCATAATCCAAATCTTTAAAAATCATGTTAAAACTTAACATATTTTCACATTCTTGTGTTTAAATCACATAACACATTTTAACACATAAGGTTTACCCAACATTTACCCATACTATTTTACTTAGAAAAATGCGTATTTTAGCGATTCGGTAACGTTTTCGGCCGTCGGAAGTTACATATGACTAACCAAACACCAAGTAAACTTAAAATTAGTTAAAATACTTATTTTTAAACTAAAAACATCAGTTTATTTACTGATCTAAATCAGTTTTACAAAAATCACCCGAAAAGCCGATTTTGACCGTTTTATCGCATAGTTTTGTGTTAAACGTTACCGTAACCATCCCAACTCGAAATGATTTGATATTTTAACACAATACATGTTATTTACTGATTAAAATATTGGTTATAATCAGATTAGTGCAGTTTTTATATAAGACATAAATCATGCGATTTTACGTATTTTACAACTTTTAATGCACTATGTACAACATGCAAAGCTAGCAAACATTATGACAAAGTTATAAGTCACTAAACACTTTAAAATAACTTCATTTTAGTGTTTATAATCTGATCAAAATTAATTTTTATCAAATCATGCTCCAATGATCATTTCATGCTTTCATATTAACATGCATGCCCACATATGTGCATCTAATGCACTCATACAACATCATCAACATTATTTATTATCTAATCATGCTCAAATATTCACTAGCATAATATTCTTACAAATATTATACATAACACAATAATCCTTCAAATTATTCATGATCATTCATCTATTGGAAGCATGTTCAAGTATAATCATCACCTCTTTTTTTTAAGATGTTACAAGTGTCCCATTTACAAGAATCAAGAGAATGTGGGCAGCCATATGTGCCACCACATACCCCCCTCTCACACACATTTATATATACATACACATATTATATGTATATTAGTGCAAAAACAGGTGTTTTACTGATTACCGAGTATTTTATCTAGCATTTTAAACCCGTTTTTAGTGAGTTTTAATTTTTTTAGCGCTCTATAAAAATAAACCTGCCAAAATATTATGGGACAATATTTTATTTTCCTGGACTGACTATGTTGCCGGTATTTGGTAGTATGCGCGCTGTGCTGCGCGGTACGCGCTTAAAATCGCAAAAATAGGAATTTAAGCGATTTTATTTATTTTCATCATTCTATAAGAAAAAACTTATCAAATTATTGCTAAAATGATTTTCATTTGGCTTGACGGGCTGTGTTGACAGTATTTTGTCGGTACATGCGCTATATCGCGCGGTACGCGCTTAAACTTGAAAATAGAATTTCTTAGCGTTTTAATTTATCTTTCCTCATGAATATGATTAAACTTATTATTCTAATCATAACAGACTATTTTTAAGATTTTAACACTGATCAGGTGGTCACCGATGTTCGTTTCGCATTTTAACCGTTACGCGATAAGCGTTTATCTTACCATTGCCAACATAATTTTATCGAGGTTTAATTTTACCAACACATTAAATTTCACGTATACATACCATAACCAAACAACTATAGCCCTGTTACCTATTCACAATACGTATTACAATTGTACGGTACGGCCTGAAGAGCCGGGTGTCACACCAAAGCTCGAATCTCGTGACGGGGACAGAACTCTTTCATCATGAGAGCTCGAAGCTCTTCCCAGGTTTGTGCCATCGCCACATCAGCACCCCTATCACGCATCACACCGTTCCACCATGTAAGAGCATGCTTTTTGATGCGCGTGTGGTGTGATATATATTTAAGTATATTTTAAGCCCTTTTTACACGTTAGTCAAGTTTTAAATTTATAAAACACGATATTTTACTAACACCAAACACACATATGGGCAAGTGCACCCATCGTGAGCGTAGTATAGTGTTGGCAAGATACCGAGGTCGTCCAAGGACACAAGAGCTTTTAGTACCGGTTTATCCTCAACGTCTAATCAAATCAAAAAGTTAGAAAAAATGTTTTTAAATAAGAAAAATAAAACTAACTAAAATGCTGAAAAATAAAATAAAAATAAAACAGATAGACAAGATGAATCACTTGGATCCGACTCGTGTTTAGTGTAACCTTTGATTATTTCCGCACTTTTACACTTTTTAAGAGATTATCTTAGTTATTGTAGTAGGCCCCTCTTTTGAAGGTGACGTTACCCTCAACCCAGTAGTTTGAGTCAGCAAGGATACAATCCTAAAGGGTCGGATTATTGAAAGATAATTAATTAAGTTATTAATGCATATTATGGTAGGCCCCTCTTTTGAAGGTAACGTTACCCTCGGCTAAGCAGGGATACAGTCCTAAGTAGCCGGGTTAAAGTATTAATAGTAGCTTACATATGAGGGGATCAAAGAGTTTGGACCCCCGCATCCAATACCGGTGGGTATTGAAGGAGGTCCTACTAAATTTGACCAAGGTCCTTACAGGATCTATACACTGAACAAGGCAAGACTCTTACCAAACCGTTCCCTTAACCCCCGACCAGGTAGCCAACATATCTCCATATAGACCGTGGAGATATGAATGGTGAAAATCTTTTATTTTATATAGACAGTAAAATAATGCCAAGACACCACGGACAAACGATAAGGAAGAATCACCTTCAACATAAGAAACTAGTTATTAAAGTCATTAATACATAACCAAATAAAAAGTGCGAAAAGATTAAAAATATAAAGTATTACACTAGACACTTGTCTTCACCAAGTGATGTAAGAGACTTAGGAAAACATGGCCTTTGATTGTCAAGAACTCTTACGATCAATCTTGGATCCCGAGACGACTCACACACTCTATGATGGATGATGGATGATGGTGGTGGATGATGGTGTTGTGATAGTGGTGGGTGGTGGGTGAAGTGTGAGAGAGGTGGAGTGCCAAGGGATGGTTTGCAAATGAGCCAAGCACCCCTATTTATAGGCAGAACAGAGGCTCGGGCACGGCCCCGTGTCCACCTTCCTTCTCTTTCTTCATTAACTGCAGTTTGTCTGCATTAGTTGACCACGCCCCCGTGTCCGTTGGGCACGCCCACGTGTGCAGAAGCGTATCTGTACTATCAAGATTTCCCCAGATTCTGCGAATCCACGGCCCCGTGTCCACTGGGCACGCCCCCGTGGTGGGTGATAGAAGCTTCTACAACTTTGCCTTTTCTGCTGACACTTGGGCACGCCCCCGTGCTCATTGAGCACGGGGCGTGTTCAGCCTTCTGTTCTCTTGTTTTGCTTGGGAAGATGCTGTTGGGGAGGCCGGACATGCCACGTTTGTTCCTTTTCTTGAATTTATGTTAGATTTAGCTGCCTTTTTGCTTCTTTTGTTCATTTGAGCTTATTTAATCCTGAAAATACAAGAGGAAGACAAAAACACACTTTTTCCAACATTAGTACTAAAAAAAGGTTAGTTTTATGCCACAATTGATGTAATTTATATGTTGCATTTTGTGCACATCAAATACCACCACACTTGAATCTTTGCTTGTCCTTAAGCAAAACTCTTTATAATGTGGCTTTACACTCCCAAATGGAATGGGTAGAAGAGAAGGTTTTTTGGGCTTGTCATAGAGTGTCGGGATTTCCAAGATTCTTTATTAAGTTTTAATTTTATTTATTTACAATCCTATTCGTCATGATTTATTTAAAACATTACATAAGATAAATTACTTATTAGGGCATAACATGCCTTTTTAAAATTCCACTTATATACAAGTTCACATACCTCACGGTGATCACTCAACACTCGGCCGAAGATGTATTTTAGTGGATCACTCGAGAGCGGCATGGAACTTACTCCTACCATAGGCTTGCCAAGCAATCAATCCTCCTCCTTTTTAACTATACACCTTTGTAAATATCAAGAGGACTTTTGGGGTGAAGGGTAAGGCTTGGGTTAAAGGTAGGTGGTTGGGTTAGTGGTTAGTAAAAGGGTGAAAGGCGTAAAAGGCGTCGGTTCTCGTAAGACTTTTTATTTTTTTGAAATTTTTATTTTGATGAAGCCATTATTCAAACAAAGTTATTTTTGATAAACTTGTTTGTTTATTTCTTTTTTGCTTCATCATCATCATCATTTTTTTTTGAAAGTTATAAGAGAATCCGAGCTTGTTACTAAAACAAAAGGGTTAAAAATAAAAAGGTTTTGGTGGGTAAAAGGGTGTTTGTTTTTGGGTTAAGAAATGAAAAGGTTTAGGCTCAAAGGGGTTAACTAGGGGGATTTTGGGTAGGTGGTAAAAAAATAAAAATAATGGTGTACAAATAAAAAAAGTTAGTCCTAATGCCTCCATCATTTACTTACTCGGGTTTAAGTTGGTAAGGACCGGGAATGTATTGTCGTGGCAAGTTCTAGAGTCGTAAGAACCAAGCGGCTATTCACACAAGAAACGAAAAATGAGCAATTTGTTTAAAGATATGTATTTGTATGCTCAATAAAGGCTCAAAACTCACTTTTTGTGGGAATAGGTTTTTATGTGATCAAGTATATATAATCAAATTTTAACTAAGCTTGTCATGCCGTTTTATAATTTTCTTATGTTGGTTCTTTTTATCACGACGCTATCGGTTGTAAATTTGTAAAAATATAACCTTTTTAGAACTTGAAATTCCCAAATTAAACCTAGACAAGTAAAAAAAATGAAAAAATTTTTGAAAAAATTTGGGGTGATTAGCGGTTCCAATAGAGTTTTGTGTAAGGCTTGTATTTAGGACTTGCAAGATTCAAGGTTTTAGCATCCCCCCACACTTAAATTACACATTGTCCTTAATGTGTCCCAAAAATAAGTTTTTAGGTTGATTGAATGGGTAAAAAGGTGTGAAAAAGCAAAAATTTGTGTTACTGGGCGTCTAGACACGGCCCCGTGGTGTCCGGGCACGGCCCCGTGTTTAGATCGCCAGTAACAGAAATTGTCAAAAAGAAACAGAAGCCTGGGCACGGGGGCGTGTTCAGTGAGCACGCCCCGTGTCCAGGTACCTGAACTGGGCATTTTCTGCAGATGGTTGGGCACGGGCCGTGTTGGGCGAGCATGGCCCCGTGCTGAACTTGCTGTAATGAAGAAAAATTTGTCGGGTGGCCCTGTTTTCGTGCATGGGGTGCTGGTTCAAGTTCCCTTGTTATCCTTCAGCATCCCGAGTGTGTTTTATTTTTTCAAATTAAAACTAAACTAGAAAACATAAAAACTAAGCTAAGGATAGTTCCGCGGAATGCCTCCGTGGTGCGCCACGTTTATAAGGGTCCTTGGCTAGACCCAAAGCCTGGTCATATGTCACCCAAGTGGGATGTTTTGCATCCCATGCTACACCGTCGGAGAGCGTCATCCAAACTTGAGTCTATGACCTTCATGTAGTTGACCGGGTCGTCGTCTTCTACTCTTTTTCCAACTCCAAACTTCATTTCCTCGTCCCCAATCCTCAATGTTAGTGTTCCATCATTCATATCTACCACCGCTTGAGCCGTAGCTAGGAATGGCCTCCCTAAGATGAGTGGTACTTCGGTATCTTCCTCCATATCTAGTATGACAAAGTCGGCCGGGAAGACAAATTCGCCGACTTTGACCAATAGATTTTCAGCGATACCTTGTGGATATTTGACGGATCTATCGGCGAGTTGTATGCTTATTTTTGTAGGGCTTGTTTTCCCTAAGCCGAGTCGGTTGAACATTGATAAGGGCATGAGGTTGATGCTTGCCCCGAGATCGGCTAGTGCATTACGAATAGGGGACTCCCCAATCGAGCAAGGAATTGTGAAGCTTCCGGGGTCAAGCTTCTTCAGCGGGAGTTTGTTGAGTAGCAAGGCGGAGCATTCTTCGCCTAAGTTAACTAATTGCAATGATTCAATTTTCCTTTTATGAGTGAGGAGGTCCCTCATAAATTTTGAATATTTAGGCATTTGAGTTAGGACTTCGATAAATGGAATATTAACATGCAATTGTTTTAGTAAATTTTTGAACTTTGCGAATTGCTCATCGGTCTTTTGACAAATTAACCGACCGGGGTATGGAACCGGAGGAGTCTTAGTAGGCTCTTGGATTGGTAGAGAAGCCTTCTCTGGTTGGGATGTGGGTGGAGTTATGGTATGGCTGGATTGGCTTCTTTCAGCTGGCGGTAATGGAGCCTCCTCGGGACCCACAGTACGGTTTCTTAATGTGATGAGATGCACTTGTGCCTTTGGGTTGGTTTCGGTATTGCTTGGTAACGCGCCTTGTGGTCTCTCAGAGAAATTTTGAGCTATTTGATTTAATTGTTTTTTCGATGTTATGAATGCTAGCTTGTTGATTTCTAAAATTCGATTCCAATTGTTGAAATCGATCCGAGTTTTTCTTTTCGGTGTCGGAGATGAGGCGAGATACATTATCTTCAAGCCTTTCTCGTCCGCCTTGTTGTTGAGAGAAATTTTGTGACTCGATTCTTGGTTGTTGAAAGTTTGTTCATTGGTTTAGATTTTGTTGGTTACTACTATTGCCGGGTTCTCTCCAACCAAGGTTGGGGTGGTTACGCCATCCTTGGTTGTAGGTACCCGTTGGAGGACCCGACGGCCTAGGCCTATTATCAATGTAGTTTACCGTTTCCGTTTGATCATCTAATTCTTTCATACAACTCCAATTTTCATGTGGCCCACCACACCCCTCACAAGCCATAACCGAGACCGTTTTTACCATTTCTAACTTTTTGATTTTTGAAGAAAGGGCCTCGATTTGAGCTTGTAAAGAAGTGCTTTCATCAACCTTATGGGCGCCCGGGGCAATAGATTTATTGCCTCGGGGAGTGTGCCACTGAAAATTGGTTTGAGCAATTTCCTCAATTTGATTATATATTTCATTTGGGCGACGATTACCTAAAAGTCCCCCGGAGCTAGAATCAAGTGTTTGTCTTGTGTGTGGCAACAACCCATTGTAGAAAGTGGATACTTGTTGCCATACCGCAAGACCGTGATGAGGGCACTTTCTTAGTAGCTCGTTGAACCTTTCCCAAGTTTCATATAAGGATTCCCCATCCTCTTGTGAATATGTATTAATTTCAGTCATTAGTTTAGCCGTTTTAGCAGGAGGGAAATACTTATATAAAACTTTTGGGCTAGTTCATCCCAGGTGTTTACCGAACCAACTGGGAGGGTGTTAAGCCAAGCCTTAGCTCGGTCTTTTAGTGAAAATGGAAACATTCGAAGGCGGATGGTGTCGTTTGATGCTCCATTGATCCGAAAGGTATCACATATTTCTAAGAAATTAGTAATATGTAGATGGGGATCCTCGTCCGCAAGCCCATGAAAGGTTGCGGAGTTTTGAAGCATTTGTATCAAATGCGGTCGAAGTTCGAAGTTGTTGGCTTCGACATTCGGTGCATTGATAGCGGTGCCGAGATTACCTACAGTGGGTCGTAGGTAATCCATGAGGGTACGTTGGTCCGCCATTGGAAGTGGGTCCCCCGAAACTTTCTCTTGGTTTTTAGCTCTAAGTCTTTTCTTGAGAAAGCGTTCGGGTTCTTCAAGAGGTTCTTTTATGTCTCTACTGGAACTGGAGCTCATACACTACGTAGAAAGTTCAGATGTGGCGCCTGGGTTCCAAGTCCTGCAATAAAAACAGAAAAGAGCGTTGGTTAGAAGCTTCACCACGGCCCCGTGGTCAGATGAACACGGCCCGTGGTCGGAGGTACAGTGATTGTTTTCCGGATCCATGTTACTAGGGAGTTCGACATGGCCCTGTGTTGCACCGACACGGCCCCGTGCCCAACTCTCTGTAACTCGGAAAATAAAAACTGCCAGTAACAATGCTGGGCACGGCCCGTGTCCGACCAGGCACGACCCGTGCTGAGCTCTGCAGAAACTGAAAAATTTAAGAAAATCCTAAAAAATAGAAAAATTAGAAAAAACGATTAGGCCGTTGATTCCAAACTTTCTTAAAATCCTTGTGTCCCCGGCAACAGCGCCAAAAACTTGATGCGCGTGTGGTGTGATATATATTTAAGTATATTTTAAGCCCTTTTTACACGTTAGTCAAGTTTTAAAATTATAAAACACGATATTTTACTAACACCAAACACACATATGGGCAAGTGCACCCATCGTGAGCGTAGTATAGTGTTGGCAAGATACCGAGGTCGTCCAAGGACATAAGAGCTTTTAGTACCGGTTTATCCTCAACGTCTAATCAAATCAAAAAGTTAGAAAAAATGTTTTTAAATAAGAAAAATAAAACTAACTAAAATACTGAAAAATAAAATAAAAATAAAACAGATAGACAAGATGAATCACTTGGATCCGACTCGTGTTTAGTGTAACCTTTGATTATTTCCGCACTTTTGCACTTTTTAAGAGATTATCTTAGTTATTATAGTAGGCCCCTCTTTTGAAGGTGACGTTACTCTCAACCCAGTAGTTTGAGTCAGCAAGGATACAATCCTAAAGGGTCGGATTATTGAAAGATAATTAATTAAGTTATTAATGCATATTATGGTAGGCCCCTCTTTTGAAGGTGACGTTACCCTCGGCTAAGTAGTCTGAGTCAGCAGGGATACAGTCCTAAGTAGCCGGGTTAAAGTATTAATAGTAGCTTACATATGAGGGGATCAAAGAGTTTGGACCCCCGCCATCCAATACCGGTGGGTATTGAAGGAGGTCCTACTAAATTTGACCCAGGTCCTTGCAGGATCTATACACTGAACAAGGCAAGACTCTTACCAAACCGTTCCCTTAACCCCCGACCAGGTAGCCAACATATCTCCATATAGACCGTGGAGATATGAATGGTGAAAATATTTTATTTTATATAGACAGTGAAATAATGCCAAGACACCACGGACAAACGATAAGGAAGAATCACCTTCAACATAAGAAACTAGTTATTAAAAGTCATTAATACATAACCAAATAAAAAGTGCGAAAAGATTAAAAATAAACAGTATTACACTAGACACTTGTCTTCACCAAGTGATGTAAGAGACTTAGGCAAACATGGCCTTTGATTGTAAAGAACTCTTACGATCAATCTTGGATCTCGAGATGACTCACACACTCTATGATGGATGATGGATGATGGTGGTGGATGATGGTGTTGTGATGGTGGCGGGTGAAGTGTGAGAGAGGTGGAGTGCCAAGGGATGGTTTGCAAATGAGCCAAGCACCCCTATTTATAGGCTGAACAGAGGCTCGGGCACGGCCCCGTGTCCATTGGGCACGGCCCCGTGTCAACCTTCCTTCTCTTTCTTCAATAACTGCAGTTTGTCTGCATTAGTTGACCACGCCCACGTGTGCAGAAGCGTATCTGTACTATCAAGATTTCCCCAGATTTTGCGAATCTTAGAGTTGACCACGGCCCCGTGTCCACTGGGCATGCCCTCGTGGTGGGTGATAGGAGCTTCTAAAGCTTTGTCTTTTCTGCTGACACTTGGGCACGCCCCCGTGCTCATTGAGCACGGGGCGTGTTCAGCCTTCTGTTCTCTTGTTTTGCTTGGGAAGATGCTGTTGGAGAGGCCGGGCATGCCACGTTTGTTCCTTTTCTTGAATTTATGTTAGATTTAGCTGCCTTTTTGCTTCTTTTGTTCATTTGAGCTTATTTAATCCTGAAAATACAAAAGGAAGACAAAAACACACTTTTCCAACATTAGTACTAAAAAAGGGTTAGTTTTATGGCACAATTGATGTAATTTATATGTTGCATTTTGTGCACATCACTTTTCGAAAAGACTGGACGCAAATTCAACCTTACGCTCATTCGGACACTGAACATGTCTAAATGTACTTTCGAGACTCTCGAACCATTGTAGGAGCGCAGTTGCTCCTTGAGACCCAGAAAACTTTAGCGGTTTAGCTGAATTGAAATTCTTGAAACTACACTGAGCATTATTGTTGTTATTGTTGTTGTATAATTGATGGATCTGGGTTGCTATGTTCGGAAGCACAACAGCCATTTGCTGAGCGACAAGGGCTGTGATTTCTTCGTTAGTTTGAGGTTGTGCATCTCGTCGAGGAGGCATTTTCTAAAAGGAACAAGGAAACATGAGAAACGAGTGAGATCGATAATTGGATGAACAAAAGAGTTATTGAAAACATCGACAAGACATAAGGAAGGCGATTATTTGTTCGTTACGTTGAACAAACAAACGACACTCGGTGACTAATCAAAGTAAATGGGTCAATACAATGTATCGCGAAGACATGCTTTAGCCTATAAGTGGACACTCACCCCAAGATTTCCCAAGTAAGAGTGCCTGGTCCGATTATGTGGATTTGTACGAACACTCTAGCCTTAGACAGAAAACCCGAGGTACAGGCATCCGCTCTTCCAGATTGCATGTGTTCACATTATAAGACCCAAACTTTGACGAGATTTTGAAAATTCATAAGGCACTAAGCCAAAAACAAATCATCCGAAAGCGTGGGTGATTATTCTCAAAATCGTTTTGGAACTTTGAAGGTTCAAAACCTTATAACAAATCATCTACGGAGAGATGATTGGTTTTCAAAGCTGATTTGTTATTGTGTTCTCGTTGTGGTTATCACCTAAGGTTAGGTGACGGTATTGTTTTAAAATCTAAACGCAAGAAAACTTGCGTTAGGGTCCTAGAAAAGTTATAGTCTAGGTCAAAGCATTACTAATAACCTAATTCCCTATAACCATCGGCTCTGATACCAACTCTTCTGTCACACCCTGACCGCGTTAAAACAACGAAACCGTGGCGGAAACGTCGGGGAGTGGAGCAACAGAATTATTGTTTCACAACCATGAATTAAAAGTTTCGTTTTATTGATTCATTAGATAATTTACATTATCTTCAAGTAAAAAACAAACAAGTTAAACATAGACTATCATTGTTATTAAGTTACTAAGGCTTTGTCCAGTCCTAAGTGAGCATGCATCCTAGCAATCAACATCATTCAACAACACCTGAAACATATGTAAAAACAAAGTCAACAAATAAATGCTGGCGAGCACATAGATTTTATAAGAGTGTCGGATTCATGGCTCGTTTACATGTTGCAATACCTCATTAGACTACAAGAGTCAAAAGTTAAAAACCTTGTTTTGAAAAGTGTATAGTATTGCAGCATAATTAACCAACTTAAATCAAGTTGGTTATAGTTTATAAAAATCTCGTAGCCATGATTCTTAACCCAAAACATTTGTTTAAGTAAAACAAATTGTAAATCATCTCGTTAGTAAAATTCGTATGGTTTATATTATTTAGAAAACATTGTTGTGTGACATCGTTTTAAAATCGTTTGCCCAAGTGAACTAAATAATGCCACGGAATGTAATATGATAAAAACACTTATATATAAGAAGTACCAGCGGTGTATCTACCATGCCTTTATCATGTTACACCCGTCTCATTATCTAATCAAACCCCAAAACCAATCGTTTGTTCAATTCGTTTAACTCGTTTAAATCGTTTAAATCGTTCTCGTTTTAATTGTGAAAACTACTTTTGGTTGTCTCGTTTATAACATTCAAACCTTCACAACTCGTCCATCGTTCAACTCGTATTAACAAACCACCAAAGGGTAAGTTAACAATCACAGATTCAGTCGTTACCCACATAACCCCCATACATAACCATGGGTGCAGTCTGATAACGGGATTTGTCAGATCCTATGGCACCATAACCTAATACTGGTCGGTTCGGCCAAAACTAATGAATGTTATTCGTTATGTAACTACGTCCAACAAGTTTGTTCACATTATCGAAATCGTTATTTGTTTAATATAAACCATATTAATCATTTTTGAAACCATCGTTAAAAATATCGAAATCGTTTAACACATATGAATCACCCCAAAACAATTGAAAAATAGTAAAATAGGGGAACTATGTACTCACTTGAAGTGCAAGGTATCCTCGATCTAATGAACTTAACGAAGCTCAGGCAAACCAAGGAAATCAAGTAGCACCTAGTAATTGGATCACTAGTTAATGAATCCATACTAGGTGCCACTTGATTCCTTGATTTCCCGAGCTTTTTTAGGTCACTTAATCAAGGATACTAGAAATCTGAAGTGAGTACATAGCTCCCCTCTTTTGTGCTTTCAATTGTTTTGGGGTGACTCATATGTGCTAAATGCTTTTCGAGTTTTCATAAACAAATGCTATGGTTTATATAAACATGACGATTTCAATAATGTGAACGAACTTATTGGGGGAGTTAGTCGAAAGACATTCGAATGGCATTCATTAACTATGATCAAGCCGACCAGTAGTATGTTATGGTACCATAGGATCTGACAAATCCTGTTATCGGACTATCCCTTTGGTGGGTAATGTGGGTAACAACAGAAACGGTTATCTGATTAACAAATCATGTGTTGGTTTGTTAGTCTTGTTAAAGAGGTCTTTCAGGGCCTATTAAAGATACCCCATGGGTGGTATATCGAGTCATACAGGTTTGAATGTATTCTTTAAAGAACGGCCAAAAGTTGTATTTCACAATTTAAAACACGAACGATTTGGATAATTTGAACGATTGGAACGATGGGAACGATTTGGACAATTGGAACGATTTGAACGATGGGAACAATTTGAACGATTTAAAAGATTTGAACGATTGGAACGATTTGAACTATTTGAACTATTTGAACAACTTAGACGATTGGTTTATGGTTAGTGATTAGGCGACGAGGCGTGTGTAATGTGATAAAAGCATGGTTGATACGCCGCTGGTACTTCCTATATATAAGTTCTTTTATCACATTACATGTCGTAGCGTTATCTAGATCACTTGGACGAATGTTTTCAAAACGAAATCACACTATGAGGTTTACTTAAAGAAACCATGCAATGTTTACTTTCAAAGACGATTTAGTACTTGGTTTACAAAGACAAATGTTTTCAGTCAAAATTCATGGCTACAATGGTTTAGGTTTTATACATGTCATCTTGTAAAGTTGATAAAACATATTGCAATATTAGACACTTTTTGATTTCAAGGTACATACTCGACAACTCTAGCAGTTGGTCGAGGTATTGCAATATGAATTCAAGCCATGAATTTGAGATACAAAACCTATGTACTCACCGGCATTTTTATGCTGACTGTTTTCACATATGTTTCAGGTTCTACTATGTGATGATTGTTGATTGCTTGCTACATGTAGGATGGACGTGGACTTTAGTGACTTAAAACTTGAAAGACAATTGTTGTAATTACTTGGTTTATATCAAAACAATGAGTCAATTAATGAAATAAAACAAAACTTTAATTACCATGTGTTGTGAAACAATGATTCTGTTACGACACTCCCCGACGATTCAGCCGCAGTTTGTTGTATTACGCGGTCGGGGTGTGACAGAAGAGTTGGTATCAGAGCTCATGGTTATAGGGAATTAGGTTATTAGTAATGCTTTGTGTCACACCCCGACCGCGTAAAACAACAAATCGCGGCGGAAACATCGGGGCGTGTTGCAACAGAATTAATGTTTCATAACCATGGATATCAAAAGTGTTTCGTTTTATTAAACATTGAATAATTACATCGTCTTGAAATCTAAATACACTATTTAAACATAGTCTATCATTGTTATTGAGTCACTAAGGCCTTGTCCAATCCTATGTGAGCATGCATCTTATCAATCGATATCATTCAACAATACCTGAAACATATGTGAAAACGAGGTCAGCAAAGAAATGCTGGCGAGTACATAGGTTTTGTAGGAGTGTCGAAATCATGGCTAGTTTAGACGTTGCAATACTT
>JARYGA010039486.1:0-25883 GCA_030545235.1 Helianthus tuberosus
AGAACATCAGTTATAGCATGGAATATTAACCACCAATGGGGAAAAGGGTGATGTCACCGGTTAGTAACAACCTGCGAGGACCACCTCCTTTGTGAAAGGGATAACTAAAAATATTTAGTATCAAAATTGAGTTGAGGTCATTGTCGAAAGGTAACTTGTTGTTCTCAACTGTGCTCTCTCCCTATATACTTGTTCTTTTCTGATCAATCGGTATATATTCTCACACCAGAGGATGGATGACAAGGCTAATAGTGTTTTTTGTTTTGCACCTCATAATTCGTGAGTGCTGCTTCCTGATACTCGTTCCCCCGTAGAAGCATTGGAACTTAACCAGGCGTTCAGGTCTTGTTTCTTCATATACTAAATACATGTAATAGCTATTGATTATGGACATGAATGAAGTATATCTTTTTCCCACTCATTCCTATTAACATCTTTCTTGTGAAGATATTCTTTATGCGAGTTCACTTTATTAGTTTGATTGCTACTCACTTGCCTTTAGCTTAATCAACTATGCCTTTATCTATTTAGTGCTTTTCAACAATTCCACAAATCAATAATATATTAACATGTATGAGCACTCTCCCATTAAAGGGTCACAATTATAGCATAGTCATACTAAAATAACCAAATAAAGAAAATAAATTCTCCAATCCTGATCATTATATAACCTAAACACCTAATAAAACTAAGAATCACGTATAACTGTGTAAGCCAAATATTTATCTGTTGAAACTTCTAGTAACTAACTAAATCATTATATAATAAATAACTTTATAAGACAAATTTTGGACTTTAAACTAGGAATTGTATATCACGTAATCGCACCTTAAGTTCGGGTTAACTTATTTTTTAAATGGACTGTGCTAAGTTTGACCATTTAATAACCGGCTTATATTAGCCAAATCAAAACATGGTCCGCACCTTGGCCCTGTGCAATGACAAGAACTGAAGAATAAAAATAAGGAAACACACACTTATTTGTATAAACTTGTAAGTTTTAACTTTTCATGTCATACTAAGTAAAAAGTTAATAATGGATGCGGTTGTGGAGAGTTTTGATAAAAGGTTGGCAATTTGGAAGTCTAGTATGTTATCGGTGGGAGGAAGGCTTACGATTCTCAAATCCGTGTTTGAGATCCTTCCGACTTATTATTTTTCGTTGAATAAGGGGCCTTAAAAAGTTACGAGTAAATTACAAGTTTTGTCCTTTATGTTTGTCCAAAATTGCAGGCGCTGTCCTTTGTCTTTAAAATTGATGAGTTTTGTCCTTAATGTTTGCAAATCTTGCACGTTATGTCCTTTAGGCCAAACCCAGTTAATTTTTTTTGTTAAATCTGGTCATGTGCAAGTCATGTGAGGGTACTATTGTAATTTCATTGTCCAAGGACTATTGTGTAAGATAAATTATATCAAGGGGCTAATATGTAAAAATAAAACAATAAAATAATTTAAAATTTTATTTTTATAACCATATATATATATATATATTTTTTTTTTTTCTGAAATTAGCAACCACCTATCACCACCATCCTGCACCTCCACCACCACCCCCTTCACCGCCACCACTACCTCTACCACCCTTCATCATCTACAACCACCATCTCCAAATCAACCAATACCAATTCAGTCTTTTCCCTACTATTTTCATTTTCCACATTTATATAATCAAAAGGTTAATTCAGAAAATCTGTACACACTCTTCTCTTTGAATCTGTACACCCCTGTTATCGCCGTCATCAAGCCTTAGGTCACTTAATCTAAACATACAACAAATAATCTACCTCTTGAACCCACAGTCAAAACTAATCTGTACACCCCTGTTATACACTGCAGACTATCAAACATTTGTTAAATAATCACAGTCAAAACTTAAAGGCCAGAATCCAAACACAAATCAACAAATTCATAAAAAAAGAAACAAGATAACAACTTTTAGCTACAAAACTAACAAAACCCATATTTTTCAAGTCTAATCAGCTTCATTCTTGAACATTTAACAGCAAAACTAAAAATTTATCAACAAACTTGAAAAACTATAACGAACACCAACTGTTCGACAAAATGTCTGAATGAAAAAACACAAAAACAAGCATGATAAAAGCTCATACATACACCATATTTTTCAAGTCTAATCAATTTCATTCATGAACATTTAATACCAAAATTTTAAATTACCAACAAACTTGAAAAACTATAACGAACACCAACTGTTCGACAAAATGTCTGAATGAAAAAACACAAAAACAAGCATGATAAAAGCTCATACATACACCATATTTTTCAAGTCTAATCAATTTCATTCATGAACATTTAACACCAAAATTTTAAATTACCAACAAACTTAAAAAACTATAACGAACACCAACTGTTCGACAAAATGTCTGAACGAAAAAAAAAAACATGAAAACAAGCTCATACATACCCCAAACTGATGAGCTCTTTCAACAAGCTTAGAAGGGGACAAAAACCCATCACTGCAAATCGAATGAGAGTGCAATTCAAACACCAATTTGTCAGCAGGAACCTTGGTATGAACGAGTTTGACCTTAAAGTCGTCATCAATGGCGATGATGGAATTGGGGGAGCAAGAAAGGGTGTCGAGAAAAACCCATTCGGTGACGGATTTATAGGCGAGAGATTGTTCGAGGGTCATTCGTTTCTTGGTGCCAGAACGCTTGTTGTTCTTCTTCTTGGAGTGTTTGTTGTGGTTGCAACTGTAACAACCCAAACCGGATTAGAGCGATTTACCGTTGATGTCGCCGGAGAAGACGGAGGAGCAGATCGCCGGAGAAGACGGAGGATGTCGCCGGAGAAGACGGTGATGTCGTCGGAGAAGACTGCCGGGATGGTGGTGGTGTGGGAGGTGCCGGCAGGTGAGAGAGAGGGGAGAGAAAAGAGAGAGTGACGGTGTGGATGGGAGGGATGGTTTTGTTTTTATATATATTTTTTAGAGTAAATATCTTTTTATTATTACATAATAGTCCCTGAAGACAAGTTCTTTTACACACAATGGTCCCTGATGAGATGAAATGACAATAGTACCCTCATGTGCCTTGCACATGACCAGTTTTAACCAAAAAATCTAACTGGGTTTGGCCTAAAGGACATAACGTGCAAGATTTGCAAACATTAAGGACAAAACTCATCAATTTTAAAGACAAAGGACAACGCCTGCAATTTTGGACATACATAAAGGACAAAACTTGTAATTTACTCAAAAGTTATTGATCAATTAGAAGTGAAGCGAGGAACTTCTTTTGGGACGGAAATGAAGATAAAAAGAGTCTTTGTTGGGTGAGTTGGGATAAAATAACGAGGCAGAGGGCTGTTAGGGACTCGAACGTGGCTCTCCCCACGAAGTGGTGGTGTTTCAAAAACGAACCAGAAGCCTTATGGAATAAAGGTATCTCGGCTCTTTCACTTTTCAAAGAAAGCTTGGCCGCTCTTCCAGATGTTAGAAGTCTCAAAGGTACGTGGAGCAATATTGCGAGCTGTTGGCCCAAGCTTCAAATCACGAACATACAAACGCATACGCAATCATACACGAACGATTTGAAGAATAACCCGTCTCATACTCTTTGCATTATTAAACTCAACTCGACAAATAAAACTGAATACATAACCTATATTTATACTAAACATAAACTAATCTTAACCCAACTCAAACTCTATTTAAATAATGAAAAAACTAACAACATAAAACAACCAAATAAACAAATAATTCCAGCTAATTAAATAAATAAACCAACCAATATTTATTTCCAGCTAACTTGAATTATGTTTAACCCAAATTAACTTTCTGGATAATCCTTCAAATCAGAATTATCACTTCACGAGCATGAAGAATCGGTTGGCGAAATCCAATCTCAATAAATTGCGAATCTTATTAAAGGGGAGATTGGTTCGGGGATGAGATCTGGTTTTGGCTGGACCAGTGGGTTATGAATGAACCGCTCAAAGATGTCTTTCCAAATCTCTTTATGTTGGCAAAACAAAAAAATTTTAGTCTAGAGGAGAGAAATGAATTTGATGGTTGTTTAAACCTTCTCTAGAATGTTGATTTAAAGACCCAAGCGGATAAGTGAAGATAGATCGAAGACCCAGATGGTTGTTTGGAAGGCTGAACATGACTGAATCCTGACCTTGGTTGCTTTAAGAAAGAGAAACATTCAGGTGCCCTCGTTGATGTGTAGGATGTGCGGTTCATCTCCTCACCTCCCTGACTACATTACGATGATTATATGATAGTTTTTATTCTCTTGGTGCGGCATTCCCCCGGTTTTCGCTTTCTTAGTGCCTGACCTTCTCGAAGTGCATAAATGGATGTAGTTGGGCAAAAGTAAAAAGAAGGGAGGGTCCAAGGTGTCATCTTTATGACGTGTTGGGTTATTTGGAAAGCAAGAAACACAAAGATATTTTCTGATAATGAAGACGGAACGACTAAGCTGAAGGAAGAAATTAGATCCCTAAGTTATCTTTGAATCAAAAATAGGTCGTCGTTGAAAAATTTGTCGTGGAAAGATTGGTGTGAATTCTCTTTATAATTAGTTGTGTTTTTGGCTCTAACATCTTGCTAGTAGCCATTTTTAATGAAATAGCCGTTCCAAAAAAAGTTAATCATGATTGGTAAAAAACCAGCAAGTTTCTATATTAGCTAGGTTGGGCGTATGTTGAACAAAATTTGCGAGTTGTTGTTCACAAACCGGAAAGATAGGCTTTATTAGTTTTTTAAGGAATTGGAAATTGTTGAAATGAATTGAAATTTTTTAAGGACGGTGGCGGTGGGTGGTGGTGGACGTGGTGGGTGGTAGACGTGGACGGTGGTGGTGGATGGTGAGTGGTGGTGGTGGACGGTCGTGATGGGTGATGGTGTTTAACCCTATGCAGACCTTAGAAGATTTTAGAAGTGGCCGGACCAAGTCAGAATCAAAAAGAGCTCGCCCAAACGTTTTTTAATGAAACGTCTTCGAAAAAAAAAAAAAAAAACAGTCTGTAGATAACAATGTCTGTGCGGCGCAGACAGAATAGCCTCACCTTTGAATCTATTTTTATGACCTCCACCGTCACCATACCTTAAGTCCAATTATTTATATAGCTCATATGCTTCAAGAAAAGCAAAAATATTGTTATTTTTACAATAAGACACTAGTTATACGATACCCTTTCATTTCTTATATAACAATAGATACAAAGTAAACAAATAAATTAAGTTTCAAACTTACAATAACCGTTAATCATGCCCAAAAATAATAGTCAAAAGTCAAGTATTTTCTATATATTAAGATCACAAAAAAGTCTAAAAGTAAAGGAAACTTCCATACGAGATAGATAATCAGTCAATATCGTAGCCAAGCGATCGACCTTTCAAACACAGAATTCAACCGCGCTCTACAGCTCACCGTCGTATTCTTCTCCCTAACGGTAACCTCAACCGCTTTCCGCCTATCACCACCACCTTCCGCCACCGCAAACATCCGTCGTGCCTGTCTCTCCTTTATAGAACTCATATTCATCTCCGGCATAAACTTCACTGGCCCAAACATACACCTCCTTCGCTTCGTCTTCGACGTCGACAACTTCATTCTACGGTGAGGCGAACCGAAATCTCTATTAGAAACTGACCGCAGAGGGACCGCGTTCTCATTTGGCCGCTGATCAGGTATCCTGAAGGATGTTGATCCAGCAACGCGGTTCTGGTAGTGATCATTCAACTCCTCATTAACAGAATGAGGAATAAGTTTACCAAAGAACATGATATCTCTGGTTGGAGTATTGGATAGAATGGGAAAGAACTCGAATGGGTCTTGGGCGGAGGAAGTTCTAGGGCTGCTACGGGTGGAGCTGGTGGGGGTTTGATCGTACATTTGAAGGTTCCTCAGGGAGAGAGTGTCGTCTTCGTCATCGTTGTTATAATAGGTATCTATTCGGTGTTCCATTGTTGTGGAATTCATCGTAAGAATTATAAGAATGGTTATGGGATATGGAAATGGATTGTGAAAAGGAGTAGGTTTTGGTGGGAGGTAGATGTTAAGGAAGATCATGTGGTATATATATATGGATGGAATGTCATTTGGTGAGAGCGCTTCTAGAAGAGAGAGGCAGTGAAGTAATTTGATAGCGGTCCGAGGAAACAGGATACGCAATAGCACCGACGAGAAAATTATTAGGTTTATTGTTGATGGGTTAGGTTCATTTGTAAACAACCCCTTTGATAGTGAACCTTAGTGAACTAATCCTAGCCCTTGATTATAAGAATACACTAGTGTATTTTACGATTTGTTAATGTAAATCAACAGTTAAGATTTGTTCACCCCGTTTACAAATACACTAATGTTTACTCTAGAACTTCACTCTACTGTTGATATGTTAAAATAACTTATTTAATATAGTAAAAGTGAGTGAGAGAAAGATGATACTACTCCCGTGAATTAAAACGCGTGGCAAGCCCGAGCCCACATAACTACACGTGTTTCTCATCCCGGAATCCAAACCTAGGAAAAGGATCAAACGACATTATTGATTTGGTCAAAAATCTGATTAAGGATAATGTAACCAAACTTTGAATGTGAGGTAGAGTGCTTGTTGTATTGATCAAATGTATGAACAAATATCAAACAAAAATGATGATGAACACAAGGATTTATACGAGGAAAAATCCCTTGATCAACGAATGGTATCCGGCATAAAAAACCTCGGGTGATGGAAACTACCGATCACCAAGTATATTGAACAAAAAAGTTTACAACTTTGGATGATATTGAGCTCGTTACAATGAGATTGCTAGTGTGTTTGAGAGTTGAGTTTGAGAGAGAGTATGTGAGAGTGTATAAGTGTGTTAACTGATCTATCAAGCTCAATACCCCACTATAATATTCAGCTAATCTATTCTAACTAACTATCCGAAATATCAGCCATGCGCCCATGTTCACTATCAACGGTCATTGACCCATGCACATGCTTGAAATGAGAGCATATTCCCCGCGTTTCTCGGTTAGAATAGGTCCACTCCGAAATGCACCTGCAAAACAAGGCCAAAAGATATTGGAAACAATTGTTAGTTTGTTAGAATAATAGTGAGGATCCGTGATCCTTAGTCTTCCTGCATTATTTCCTGAGGATCCGTGATCCAGGCTGAACAAAGGATACATGATCCATAAGTGATAAAATTTTATCCCCAACAATTACAATTACTATTTCCATTTAAACACTATTCATTCCATTGCTCTATTAATAGATTTAGATAGATTAGATTAGATTTAGATTTAGATTATATCTAACTTATTGAATGAACAATTTGAGTTTGGGTTGGTATGTTAAAATAAACTTGGAAAGGGAGTTGAGCTAAAACCTGATGGGTGAACCTGAAACCCTACACATTTGGGACAAGTTTGAGGTCGGGTAATCGAGTATGGCCGTATGGGACCGGGTTTGGGATTAGCTTTTATTTTTTTCTGCGCGTTTGGGATTTGATGTATACATGTTTACCTGACCCAATTACCCGATAAAGTATACTCGTTTATCCTATTGTATACCCGGTATAATTTCTTTTAATTTTGTATGTATATACAAGATATATCAATTATTGACATACACTATATTTGTCATCTATGCATTTGAGTATTTTTTTTAATATACATTTTGATATTTTATTAATATACATTATAGTTATTTGATATATTTTTATATTGATAATGCTAAATGTAATTGATTAGTAGTTAGCCATTAGACACCCAATGAGTAATTTTTTTAACCTAACAAGGTTGCCCGAAACCCGCAAGTATACCTAATACTCAATGGGTAATTACACGATGGGTTTTGGGACGGGTTTGGGACAAGCCTAGCTGATCGGGTTTGGGGTTGGGGTTGGGATTACATAAACTCATCTCAAACCCGCCCCATTGCGATCCCTAAAATAAACAGGTGAAGTTTGTGTTGATGTGTTTAACTCTTGCTTACTTAAATAGGTCAACACACCAACATGTTTAATTGAATAGGTCAACATGCTAACACTTTATAATTTGTTTAAGTATTTAACCTATTTTTACAACCCATCAACTAGTATAACATGTCTACAACTTGATTACTCCGTCAACCCATTTGACATGTTTATATAAATGTGTTAGGCATTACGTGTTGGGGTTACATCACTAAGGGTGTGAAGGTTGGTTTTGTTCCAGAGATATGGAGTTTGCGTAGAGGTTGAGGTGCGCTTGCATTGTCATGGACATGTTATTCATTGACAATTGAATTTTGAACTAAAAAAGAAATTTGGACAATTTTAAAAATTCAAATTATACCGTTTTTAACCGATAATAATATAATCATTGACACTCTTAACTATCATTTTGGTTGCTAAGGGCAAGCTCACTCTAACACAAAACTAACTTTGTTTGTACACAACTTTCATTTATGTTGTTTTAAAACATTTTACAACGTTTTGTGTAAGATAAAATCAACCAGTTGTTTATTTGAGGCAGACAATGTTAGTTTTTTTGTTAAATGGCAATGAAAATAAAAGTTAGAAGACTGATAGTTTGTATCATAATCGAACAGTTATTACTATTTAAATTGTTAAAATCCAAATTTTAGGAATAAAAAAATGAATTCTAGAAGAGGAAATTGCGACTTAGTGAATTCTAGAAGAAGAGATTGTGACTTTAGTGATTTATTTTGAGAAGTTGTAGGAGGGGTTCAGTATTCATACGCGCTTTGCGTAGAAGTTCACATAATTATAGTCATGGAAATGTTGAACTACCAGCTTGCCATATATTTCTTGAACTGAAAGACCAAACATGTAAAATAAAAATTGTGACATAGATGTAGTGTCATGCTAATCAACATTATTCATTTATGTTGTCAAATGTTGCATAAAGTTAAGCCATTGAATGTTTTTCTAGGTTTTGAATATTTCAGTTGTTAGAGTTTATTGACTAGTTCAAATCATCCCGTATTCCAGGTTATCTAGAACTCTAGCTCAAACATCCACCATTGGTCTTCATACTAGCTTCATTTTTCTTCTTCTTCATCATATAATGGGGTATTGGATTTTAATAATCCCAACTTTCACTAATTGGCCGGTAATAATCCCAACTTCAAAAATAGCCTACAACACTCCCAACTTGTAACATTTTGGCCAGCAATGATCCTTGTCTAACTGGGTTAGTTAAAAGTGACGTGGCAAGTGACGTGGCAGCTGACGTGTTTAAAACTTGAAATATTTTGGCCACCAATAATCCCAAGTTTCACTAATTGGCCGGTAATAATCCTCCAGTCACCACCATCATCTCTTCCAGTCACCACCATCATCTCCGACCACCTCCATCTCCTCCACTGCCACCACCATCTCCGACCAGTCACCACCATCATCTCCGACCTCCACCTCCACCTCCTCCTCCTCCACTGCCACCACCATCTCCTCCAGCCACCACCATCATCTCCGACCACCACCATCACCCACCACCATCACCTCCGACCAATTGGTGGTGGTCTCGTTTGGTGTAACATTCGTTTGGTGTAATTCAGCGAATGTTGGAAAGTGATCATCAAGACCCTCATAGTGTAGCAGAACATCATTATCAGAATCTGATGTTTAAAATTTCCACCAGAATCTGATGATTGGTGGTGGTCTCGTTTGGTGGGAGGAGATGATTGGTGGTGGTCGGAGGAGATGGTGGTGGCAGTGGAGGAGGAGGAGGTGGAGGTCGGAGATGATGGTGGTGACTGGTCGGAGATGGTGGTGGCAGTGGAGGAGATGGAGGTGGTCGGAGATGATGGTGGTGACTGGAAGAGATGATGGTGGTGACTGGAGGATTATTACCTGCCAATTAGTGAAACTTGGGATTATTGGTGGCCAAAATATTTCAAGTTTTAAACACGTCAGCTGCCACGTCACTTTTAACTAACCCAGTTAGACAAGGATCATTGCTGGCCAAAATGTTACAAGTTGGGAGTGTTGTAGGCTATTTTTGAAGTTGGGATTATTACCGGCCAATTCGTGAAAGTTGGGATTATTAAAATCCAATACCCCTCATATAATTCGTTTACTTTAATGCATATATTTTCTCTGATTCAGATAATCTGATATCGACGAGGAGAGAGGTTGAAGATGGGGTGGGCCGTATGTTGTTTTGTTGAGGGAACACCAAACGACAAAGATTTTACACCCCTTATGTTTGAGTGCAAAATTGGGAATGGAAAGGGGAGTTAACATGGCATGAGGCGACTGGCTGACGTGGAGCGTTTACCACTCCCCACGTGTTAGACAACTGAAGATGGATTAACCGATACATGTTCGAAGTCAGTGACCACCCTTGTTTGTACCAACTAGAACGGAAATACCAAAAATGATAAACCAAAATGGTGACACGGTAGTTATAAACATTATTAATGTTGTCAAATGTAGCAGAAAGTTAAGCCATTGACAGCTTTTGACTAAGATTTTGAGTATTTCAAGTTGTTCGAGTACATAGACTAGGTAAGGCTAGAGTCTAGACGGTATGGGGACCGTCCCCCACCCGTCCAGCCCCGTCGCCGAACCCAACACCATGCCCACCCCCTCCCCGTGCTCGTCGAGAGCTAGACTTTTGAGACATGCCATGTCAAGACAAAAAATTCCACCTTTTGATGCATGTTACCGTTTAAAAAAAAATCCAAATTCAAATTCAAAACAAACGGTTATATTCATATTTTTTACCAAAGTATCCTCTAAAACTATATAAACCCCCATTTTTTTATACCTTTTGTCACACTTTTCATCTACCATAACTCATCTCTCTCTCTCATTTTTTATAAACATCTTCCCCTTTTATAAAATTATATTCTACCATGGATCCCTTCAACAACCCGAACAACCCAAACGTCCCGAACAACCCGACCCAACCGAACATCCCGAATGTTTTCTCGGTTCCGGGATACTATCCGACGATTGAACCGAACCAATTCTCTCAATACTCCTCAAACGCCTTTGCCGCATTCCAAAACTCACCGAACGTTTTTGCTCACCGAACGTTTATGTATTGTTTGTTTAATATTAATGAAAATATTTTCTTAATTTATTTATTAAATGTTAAAAAAAGTGGAAGATTAAAAAAAGAGTAAATTGCCATTTTAGTCCCTGTGGTTTGGCCTATTTTGCCAGTATAGTCCAAAGGTTTCATTTTTAACATCTGGATCCAAAAAGGTTTCGTCGTTGCCATTATGGTCCAACTGACTTAACCCCATGCAATAAACTCTGTTACTCAGGGGACAATGTTGTCATTTCATATATTACTTTTTAATTCCACTTTATTTTTTTCTTTTAATCATTATATAAGATTTATCTTATATATAATAATTATAATATAATTATAATAACATATATATAATAACATATATATATATATACACAGATATTGTGCACCACCACCACTCATCTCTCACTCTCTCCTGTCTCTCTCTCTCATCCACCCTACCAGTCACCACCGCCCCCTACCAGTCACCACCGCCCACCACTATCAGCCACCACCGCCCACCACTCATCTCTTACTCTCTCATGTCTCTCTCTCTCTCTCCAGTCTCTCTCTCTCTCATCCACCAGATGATATCATCACCATCAACAACCTCACCACCGCTGTAAGCACCACCACTGCCGCCGCCAGCGACCCTCACCACCGCTGTAAGCACCACCACCGTCTCGTCTCAACTGTACACCACCGCCACTACTACTGCAAGTCCATCACAAGCCACCATCGTCCCTAACAGGTTTGACTTTCTATCTCTCTAAAAATGGTGCTTCGACGGGCTTGATGGTGTGGATGTTTATTGTGATGACAGTGGAGGTGGGGTGTTGCTGGTGATGATGGCGGAGGTGGGTGTTGATGGTGATAAACGGAGGCGCTGGCTTGTGGGTTTTGTAGGTGGTGATTGCTTTGAAGATCTATGTGCGATTTGAACTTGGAGGTTGTGATTGATTGGGTTGGGGAGGCGTTTCAGTGAATTTGGGGGTTTTCAGTGAATTTGGGGGTTTTCTGTGAATTTGGTGGTGGGTGGCGGAGGTGGGTGGCGTGGTGGAGGTGGGGTGTTGCTGGTGATGATGGCGGAGGTGTATTGTTGCAGGTTGTGTTTTGCGGTGGTGGGGGTGGTGGTGGTGTGGTGGTGTGGTGGTGGTGGTAGTAGAGAGAGAGAGCAGATCCCTCTGTGACTGAAAGACTTTATAATTTCGTTGATGTATACTGATTATAACCACCCATGTTCCCGACATGTTGTTAACAACCGAATACTGAGGTTGATGGAATTTCTGTGCAATACATGGTCCAGAATGGCATGTGCATTGTACAGTTTGGTAATATTTTATACATCAACCTTATATACACATAACCTCAGTACATGGTTACAATGTTGATGTATATAAGGTTGATGTATATGATCAACCAGAATATAAACATACAGCTTAGTATACATCAACCTCACTCAAGTTTTATATTCGTTCACCTCCTTCTGTGCAATACATGGTCTCAATAAAGCCTAGCCTAATTCGTGTACAATAACTGGTGGTGGTGGTGTGGTGGTGGTGGTAGTCCAATTGAAACATTTTCTTGAAAACTCATCCATCACTGATGTGGTGTGGTCGGTGGCTGAAGTGTGGTGGTGGCTGAGGTGTGGCAGAGGTGTGGCTGAGGTGTGGCAGAGGTGGTGGCTGTGTGTGTGTTCTGTATGTATGTGTGGATTCCATGGTGGTCGGGTGGTGGTGATTGGTTGTGGTGGTCGGTTCCTGGTGATAGTGGTGGTGAGGCTGTGGTGGTGGTGAAGGCAGGGGTGGTGATGGTGGCAGTAGTGATGGTGAGGTGGGTGATGAAGGTGTGTGTATAATATATTCTTTAAATATTAATTAATTAAAACAGATAGATAAAATGACAAAATTGCCCTTGAGTTAACTGAGGTCCATGGATGGAGTTAAGTCAGTTGGACCAAAATGGCAACGATGAAACGTTTTTGGATCCAGATGTTAAAAATGAAACCTTTGGACTATACTGGCAAAATGGGTCAAACCACAGAGACTAAAATGGCAATTAACTCTTAAAAAAAAGTGGTGGGGTAGGATCATCTAGGATCATCCTCCCATTTCCACTAAAATTGTGGAATGAACCATTCTCCCAAAGATGGTGATGTAGAGATGACGTGGCGAATCATCCTCCCTTAGAGGATCATCCCCATACCATGTAGCCTAACATCATCCCATATTCCAGATTATCTAGAATTCTAGATTCTAGAATACTAGAACTCTCAATGTCAACCATTTGTCATAAATTTTCTTGTTTTTCTTCTTCATCATATAATATTACTTTTTTTTTTTAACTTTTTGGAGTCGGATCATATAATTTTACATTTTTTTAACTTTTTGGAGTCGGAGTAAAAGCTTCGCCTCTTCTATGTGTGATCAGTAAATCGAAAGATTTCATGGCCTAAAAGTAAAAATACATACAGACCCACATCTTCTATATCCATCCTCATTTTCCAACTTTGTTAAATTTAAGGTGAACCGTCAAAAATAATAAGAAGGTGCCACTTCTTGGTATGGGATGAACCCCTCTATGCGCATATTGATTGATCTTGTGTGTTTGATTTGTTGAATTGTACTCCAATTGCCAAAATAGGCCCTCCATACTTACAAGATTTCTATTTGTCCCACACTTTTCTTGACTTTTCATACGTTAGAGAATAACTCCTTAATCAGTTAATTGCTTCGAGATCTCTATGCAACTTGGTCAACATCTAACAAATTAAAGTGTTTTTATCTTCGCTTTTCTACTTTTCTTGGGTGTTACACAATCATTATATAGTTTGATTAATAAATTAATTGTTATTATTTTGCGCTAGGCAGAGTAAATTATGCAAAAACAAGTAATTCTATCAGTGGTGGTGATTGTTGATTAATGATTATTGTGAGTTAGTTTAAAAATGTCCGCACTCAAGTTTTCCAAAAATAAAAACGTCTTAATAATTGCGAGTTCGGGATTACCGTATTTACTACTTCAAACGTGTATGAAAAGATCCATAAAATGAGTTGGTAATAATATTAGCTTTAGCTATGATATCATATACCACTAGGATTGGGGTTGGTGGTCTAGTGGTAACGCTTTGTTTTTTAATACACTTAAGTGTGAGATTTTAGGTTCAAGTCTCAAAATAATTAAAAATAAAGCTATAATGTCATATAATAAGTCATTCATTAAATGAAAATGGTAAAAAAAAAAAAAAAAGTATCCAATTTCCGTCAGCCTTCTTCTCTGGCGGCCGTGGACTTCTAGTAAGGTACAAAGTTCACACATATTTTAATTCAGCAACACACAATTAACGACTATTATACAACATTATTTCACCAAATATATTGTATAAAAAGATGGTAATTGTATCATCCACTTGTACAAAATATCTTTACAAAAAAATCATAAGAAACAGGCTAAGGAAACCTGAACACAAACCATGGAGAAATACAATGATGAAGAACATGACACACTTTCTTTTTCAGATCTTCATGTGGACGAGGATACTATTGGTTCAGAAGAAGTAACTACCACTTTCTATCAAGATTTCTTTGGGGTTTCCAGTGAAGAATGGACTCATGAAGTTTCAAATAAGAATTCACATGTGAAACAGCCCATATGTGATGACAACGATAAGAGCCCGGAAGCAAAGATTGAGGAAATAAACCCGGTGTTTCGTTCAAATTCGGGTTCTTTCAGATACATGCGGTTTAAAATAGGTTCCAGGACAGGTAGTTGGAGGTCAAGATCTTTGTCGGTTATGGCATCGAGGAGCAAGTCAAGGTGGCAAGTGTTTATGTCCGGGTTTGGATCAGGAAAGTTTCCGACGAAGATGGATTTGATAGACATTAAGACCCGACAACTTCGTTCCAAGAGTACTGCAAAGGTGTCCCAACATGTTGATCAAGTTGGCACGGAAGATAGTGGTGGCCGGAGAGTTAGGAAGACGGTATGGTGGCGGTTGGTTGATGTTTTGGGATGTGGTGGTGGATATGAGAAGAACAATATGGTGGTTGATCAAGGCATCTACTGATTGAGTTTGTTGTTTTCACATGTAAATTTATCTTTTTATTATGTCCTTGCCTTTTGTTAAAATGTAAAGACTTTAGTAAATTTTCAACGATTCTAAGAGCATCAACAACCGACGAGATGTTTTTAGGAGCAACGTACATCAAAGATTCCAAAGAGTCTTTTTACATGGACCGTCCATGGAGAAGAACGGAGTGGCTCACAGAGGGTTGGCCCGTCCGTGAAGGTTTTTGGCTCTTGGGGTTTTTGTCGGAAAATGCTGAGGTGGCGGTCCTTGAACCCTTGATGCTTCAAGTTTTAAACTTTAATAGGTTTGTGTATATTTTTGAGTCAAAATTTGTAAAATGAATTTGCTATTATGTTACTATATATTCTAGCGACTAGTACGCATATGTTATCTATTTTTCTACATGGGACTCGTGCCTAATGCTTTGGTGCCAAAACAATTGCCATGTTTGACAAAGTTATCATTTTTAAAATCTAGAATTGCACACCATGTATGTAACTTAAGATTATAGCGATTGATTAGCTTCAATAGTAAGTCGTATTCAGCGCCTTCATTTTTCTTGCAATAGATATTCTTTCTTCCAATGGCGGTGAGGACGAAACCCATTGCAGTGCGGTGGCTGTTGAGTGTTGATCATCGGTGCTTTCTGATGTGGTGGATAGAAAGGAGACGCGGAAGTTAAAGACTTACATGCATGGTTTCACACACTTAAAAAATTTGACCGATATTTTTGAAATATATAGCACACTTTCTTTTAACAAAATGAATATCTAAAGAGTAACATTTCTTTTATGGATAGCTTGTAATCCTAATTTACTTTTGATTATCATGATGCTATAGCTTGTAATCCACTAATCCTAATTTACTTTTGTTTATCGTGATACTTAGACTGCCCCAACGCTTCTTGTTGGGGGGGTTGCACTTGATGATGTGGAGGATGCATTTGTAAAGGAAGCATTGGGGTAGGTGGCATTTAAGGGGGTTTGTGTTGTCTAGTGGAGAACAAACACAGCAATTAGGGTTTGAATTGTATTGAGAATTGTATTAACAAAAAAATAAGGTTACAAAGAATGGTGTTTATATAGAACACCAAGTTACATATTAGCCCCCTATACTATCTATTATCTTCTTTCCGACACTCCCCCTCAAGTTGAGTAGTGGGGTTACTAATACTCAACTTGCTCAAACAACTATTAAACGTGTTTCCGTTGACTGCCTTTGTGAGGATATCTGCGAGTTGATCTTTTGATGCTACATACGGGAGCTCTATGATCCTTTTCTGCAGTTTTTCCTTGATGAAATGCCGATCAACCTCTACATGTTTCGTTCGATCATGTTGAACTGGGTTTTCTGAGATTTGTATTGCAGCTGTATTGTCGCACATAATTTTACTGGGTACCCTTTGGGAGAAACCAATATCTTCTAGAAGCTTCCTGATCCAAAGAACTTCGCTTAACCCTCGAGCTATGCCTCTGAACTCTGCTTCTGCACTTGACAGAGCAACCACCTTCTGTTTCTTACTTCTCCAGGTAACAAGGTTTCTGCCAACCAAGGAGAAGTACCCTGATGTAGACCTTCGGTTGCCCTTATCTCCTGCCCAGTCTGCGTCAGTGTAGAGCTCAACAGTTAAATGCCCATTTGTTTTGAACAACACTCCATGGCCCGCGGTTCCCTTGAGATACCTTAGAATTCTCTGAGCAGCTTCCATGTGGGCAACTTGTGGTTGGTGCATAAACTGACTTACCACTCCAACAGCGTAAGCTATATCAGGGCGAGTATGGGAGAGATAAATTAACTTGCCCACGAGTCGTTGATATCTTTCTTTGTCTGCGAGCTTTCCATCGAGTTCCATGTGAAGATTGTAGTTCACCACCATTGGCGTATCTGCTGGTTTACAATCAATCAACCCAGTTTCCGCCAGGAGATCAAGAACATACTTCTTTTGGCAGATGAAAATCCCCCGTTTAGACCTGAGAACTTCTATTCCAAGGAAATACTTGAGATTCCCAAGGTCTTTCATTTCAAACTTTGAAAACAAATTCCTTTTGAGCTGGGCTATTTCTTCTACATCATCTCCGGTGATAATCATGTCGTCCACATATATGATCAAGCAGGTTACGAGGCCGTTCCTTCTTTTGAGGAACAAGGTATGATCAGCGTTACTTTGGCGATACCCGTATTCTTTCATGGCCAAGGTGAACTTTCCAAACCATGCCCGAGGAGACTGTTTTAGCCCGTATAGAGATTTCTTCAACCTACAAACTTCCCCATCTTTAAAACCCCCTGAAAAACCTGGAGGTGCTTCCATGTAAACTTCTTCAGTTAGGTCTCCATGAAGAAATGCATTTGTAACATCAAATTGATGAAGGGGCCAATCCTTATTAGCTGCCACGGAAAAGAGGACTCTGATGGTATCCATTTTTGCTACCGGAGAAAATGTCTCAGAGTAATCGATCCCATACGTCTGAGTGTACCCTTTGGCTACAAGCCGGGCTTTGTATCTTCCAATGGAACCATCTGGTTTATATTTAATCGAATACACCCACCGGCATCCAACTGTTTTCTTTCCTTTAGGAAGAATGCACTTCTCCCATGTATTGTTTTTCATAAGAGCACGCATCTCCACTTCCATTGCTTCTTCCCAGTTCTTCTTACCTTGAGCTTCCTTTACGGAATTAGGTATTTGTTCAGTGTATAGTGAAGTAACAAATGCTTTCGCACTGTTAGATAAGTTCCCGTCGACCATATTAGCTACAGGATATCTTGAATTTCTGGTTTCCCTCTCCGGGGAGTACCGTTTTGGAGGAACCCCTCTATTGGCTCTAGGTGGAAGAGAGTATCTTCCGGTAGTCTCTGCTGCAACTGGTTCAACATGTTCAACAACTGGATCAACCTGTTCAACAACTGGATCAACATGTTCTGTAGTTGTCGGTTCTATGTGTTCCCCTGTTGTCTCATAGTTATAAGACGTAGAACATTCAGGATTCTCAGTATTTCTTACCTCAGGCATCACGTTGGATGGACTTTCTTCAGTGGTACTGTGCTCCGCAGATTGTGTGTCTGTGTTTGAAGGACTCGCAGTACTGTGAGGAAGTTCTGTTGTTACTTCTTCAGACGAGGGAAGTTGGGTTAGCCAACTCAGAGGGTCTATACATTCGTTCTCCCCCTGACCACTGAGTTGGGTGTCATAAAAGTATTTTGTTTCAAGAAAGTCAACGTTCATTGTGGTGAACATTTGACGAGTTTTTGGATTATAACACCGATAACCTATTTGGTCGATCCCATAGCCGACAAACACACATTTCTCAGCACATGGGCCGAGCTTGTTTCGGTTGACTTTGGGTATGTGAACAAATGCGGTACACCCGAAAATTCGAGGTTCAAGTGTAAGAGGATGGGGAATACTGGCAGACTTAGACAGACAATCTAAGGGAGTCTTAAATTTAAGAGCTTTTGTGGGGAGCCGATTCAGGAGATACACAGAGGTTGCAACTGCCTCCGGCCAGAAAGATTTAGGAACCTGAGATTCGATCAAAAGGGCTCGAGTAATTTCAAGAATAATACGGTTTTTCCGTTCGGAAACACCGTTTTGTTCGGGGGTATGAGAACAAGAGGTTTGATGAACTAATCCTTTGGTTTTAAAGAACTGTCTCATGGACGTATTGACAAATTCTCCCCCATTGTCGGATCGAAGGATTTGAATTTGGGTTTGGAATTGAGTTTGAATCATAGCATAAAACGTGATAAATTTTTCGTAAACTTCAGCTTTGTTTTTAAAAAAATATACCCATGTCATGCGAGTGCAATCATCCACGAATATTATAAAGTACCGAAGACCCTGCCCCCCCATCACAGGAGCAGGACCCCACACATCAGAATGGATTAGTGAAAAAGGTGAAGCAACTTTCGTATTGCTCGGTTTAAACGGTTGTCGATGGCTTTTAGCACGAAAACAGGTTTCACAATCTATTTTTCCATTCGAGGGGAAGAGTTTTGGAAACAAAAGGTGCGAATAGCCATGGGATGGATGCCCCGAACGTCTATGCCATAGCCAGGCTTCCCGGTTTTCGGTTCCATGTGCCAACATTACAGTACCCTGTTGAGTCACTTCATCCACGTAGTACAATCCGTGACGCTCAGTACCACGTCCAATAATCACACCCGTCCTGATATCCTGTAGGAGGCAGAAAGTAGGGTGCATTAGTACCGTGCAATTTAATTCTTTGGTAATATGACTGATTGACAGTAATTTGTGTGATAAGGACGGAACATAGAGGCAATTTGACAATTTCATAGTTGGTGAAATTTCAATTACTCCTCCTCCTTTCACTTGCATCGTTCCGTTGTTTGCTGTATGTATTTGAGATTTTTGAGGTTGTGTCATTGACCGTATGTCTAATGGTTCAAACGTCATGGTGTCAGTGGCACCAGAATCAAATATCCAAGAATTGTTTTTTCCATGATTGATTGCCATTTTTTTAACGTTGTCCCGGCACTGCTATTAAGTAACCAACTAAACCGGCGAATTTATCAATTTCGCTGGATACTTGAACTCGCGTTCAAGATTTTAGTTCGGAATATCGTCGCTAGGTAGCGAAGGTACTTTACCGGCGAATTTATTAAATACACCGGTAACTTGAACTCGCGTTCAAGATTTAAGATCGCCCGCAAAAAATAAGGAGCTAATAACAACTCCGCTATGACCGAGAGCGTATTTATCAAACGAAAAAGGCTTTCAAGATTAAATAACAAGTCTGATAGTAGTGGAAAAGCTTTAAAAAAACTTTCAAGCTTTCAAGATACCACCGACAACGTATTTATTCAAAAAAAGGAAGCTTCCAAGATTTAAGGAAAGTATTTATTCAAAAGGAAACCAATTGGGATTGATTCAGCGTATTTATTTAAAAAGAACGAAAAAAAGGATTGATGGTTTAGGGTTGTGTGGCGACTACTGTTGTTCTGTGGAAGCAATGGAGTCGAGAAGATCGGAGATCCCAGCAAACCACCAAGATCACGGCAATCGGAAATATTTTTTTGAAACAGATAACTGCTGAAGGACAGATGTTGAACTGATCTGTGAACAATTTTTTGAAACTTGATTTTGGTTTTTCTGGTTGGAGTCGAACAGGCTAGTATAATTTCTAGGTTGATTTTGATTTAATTTGGATTTCAAGACGAAGATCGATTGTGGGTGATGAGCAAATCGGTTTTAAGAATCAGAAACCTGCTCTGATACCATGTTGTCTAGTGGAGAACAAACACAGCAATTAGGGTTTGAATTGTATTGAGAATTGTATTAACCAAAAAATAAGGTTACAAAGAATGGTGTTTATATAGAACACCAAGTTACATATTAGCCCCCTATACTATCTATTATCTTATTTCCGACAGTTTGCATGTAGGGAAATGCACCTACATGCAGGAGAGAGAAGGTGAAGATGGACCCTTAAATGTTTTTAAGATAGAAAAAGAAATGGAGATGTGGAAGAGAGAGGATGCATGTGGGAAGGATGAGTTGGAGTTAAAAAGAGGAGAGATAAGGTTGTGGGGTATGGGGCGGGGGTTGGGGGAAAACGCCCAAGCCACCACCCCGGGTGGGCTTGGGTTGGGGCGTGGGTGACATCCTAGCTGGCTGCCTTCTATTCGCTGACCATTTTTTGTAATTTTTTTTAATAATCTGCCACGCGGTGCACCCAACCCAAGCCCAACCCACGCCCCGCCATACCCCGCGGACACGTCACTAAGCGGTGGGGGGCTCCCATTCCACGTGTCAACAAATGCCCCAACCCAAGCCCCACCATACCCCACGATCTAATGCATGTGGGAAGAATGGGTTAAAAGCTGATGTGGCAGCGATGACTAGGATGCATGTAGTAAATGCAGGTCGTTGCATTGCTGTCAGTCTTATTAGTTTATTAATAATACTAGGCTATCATCCGGGAACATCCCGGGTTAGGAGAAGTTAGATTTCAATTATAAAAAGTACACAAACAACATATTGAAAATCGTTAGTATGTTTTTTTTTATTCTGACAATAATTTGTTTTTTTCGTTTCATAAGTATCCTAAGTTTGTTTACATGTGTATTCATATATTTCGTGTAAAACTTATTACCTTTTCATTCTTATGGACATCTGAATTAAAAGTTGTTTCGTAAACCGATACCTTTTTTATTATTAATAACATATTAAAAAAAACATATAACGATCAAATAACCACATCAAACATACTAAAAAATTGAAAATACCATTGTTCAAAACGTAAAAATCATAACAACTGATTAAATTAATAGAAATATAAGGAAAGTTTATTTCTTGCTAACTTTATCCAAATCCTTCAAACTACTTGAAGTTGAACACTTGTAGACGTCAGCCAATCTACGTTTGTTGATTTTATTGGTATCACAAATGGTGTTAGCATCATCATCCTTAACACTTGGATCGTGAATATTCTTTTTGATAAATTCTTTATCATTTACCTAAAACAAATGTCAAAATTAATTAAATAATAGTATAATTAAATATGATATAAATATTAATGTACTAATATGAATCATGTATTGAAATAAAAAAAATACCTCAATAATCTTCATCTTTTCTTTGAGCTCATTGATAATTGATTCATCATCAGTCATGTTTGTGACAACATACATCTCATCAAAGTTAGTAAGATTATAAGTTATTATCTCAATTTTAAAAGCAAACATCTTTCCAATCAACTTGTTTAAATCCACGGGAAACATTACTTCTTCAACATCCTATCAATAAAAAAAAATTATGATAATATTAATATAATCTTTTTTGAAATATAATGAAAAAAAATAATATACGAGAAGTAAAAAATATTGATACATACAGGTGTTGTATTTTCTTCAAACAATTGTTCAGCCGACTTGAGAACCACTTTTTGGATGATTTCATCAACCAGAGGATGAAATAATATTAGTGGAACATCATCACTATTGTCTTTCACTTGAACTTTTATTTTGAATCTAATTAATTTAAATACAATAATACATATATAAAAATCGATTATTTTACAAAACATATAAATATTAAAATATAGATAAAAAAGGATCATATTACCTTGGAACTGGATATATAACACTTTCATCACAATTAGGGTTCTTGCACACGTGAAACAAATGTTCCTCCAAACTCACGTAGTCTATAAAATCTGTACCCGCCTCCATTAAACATTTAGGACACTCCATATAGTGCCATCCAAAATGCTTATCTATAGCGTTAATAGTACCAAGTATGATAACAAATTGAGGCTGTATAAATTTAAATTAACGAAAATCATTAATTTAACAAAAAAAAATCTACTTTTAGCATGATAAAAATAATTACAAACCTTCATAATTTGCCAAAGATCATATATGTTTCTCAAAGGAGTGTTTATGATAAATTCATGAGTTAACATCTACACAAAAATATAAACAAAAAGTTATAACTTTATGAACAAAAAAAAGTAAAAATTAAAATTAATAAATCAATAGAATTCTTATACATTAGACTAAAAAAAATATAAATTCATACCTTCTCAACTTCAACCTCAAATACAGATTTTTGTCTTCTAATGTATGAATTTCTAACAACTTTGAAGATGTATTTATAATAAAGTTTTAATTTAGGAAGTTGTTTAATTTAAATTGATATATTAGGATATAATACATAAAATAAACTTTAAGATGATTGTATTTATGTTTGGATTTAGAAAATGTATATTAAATATATACATTTTTTTAGAAATACTTTGACAATTATGGTTTTCTAATTAATCCAAGCCTTGAAAATTAATACAGTTAATTTACAAATGTTAAACGTATTTAAAGTATATTTTATTATTTTTTTAAAATTTAAAAACTATATTATAATAATTAACAAAGGTTAAGTCAATATTTTTATATACTTAATAATTATTAAGTTAAATTTAAAAACTTCATAATATAATTAAAAAACACAAAAATTACATTTTATATTAATTAAATTTGCGGCTGGAATTAACTTTTATGATATCGCTAAAATATGCCTGAATATATTTAAATAAATAAACTAAAGTTTTAATTTTGGAAGTTGTGTAATTTAAATTGATATTTTAGGATGTGATACATAAAATAAATACTAATATGAATGTATTTATGTTTGGATTTCGAAAATTTATATTAAATATATTTTTTTTAGAAATAGTATTACAATTCTGTTAACATACGTATTAAATATATTATATTATAATAATTAACAAATTACAAGTCAATATTTTATAATACTCAATAATTGATAACTTAAATTTAATAATATATTTAAATAAATAAGCTAAAGTTTGAATTTTCGAAGTTATTTAATTTAAATTGATATTTTATGATATGATACATAAAATAAATACTAATATGAATGTATTTATGTTTGGATTTCGAAAATTTATGTTAAATATTTTTTTTAGAAATAGTATTACAATTATGTTAACATACGTATTAAATATATTATATTATAATAATTAACAAATTACAAGTCAATATTTTTTTAATACTCAAAATTTATAACTTCGTTATATATTCAAAAAACGAAAATTTAAATTTTATATTTACTAAATTTGTGGGCGGAAATTTACAATTATGTTATCGGAAAAATATATATACTCATATTTAAAAAAAAATTATAATGGGATTATGTAATTAATTGGCTTTTTTTTCTTTCCAAATATGGTGCACGTTTATTCTTATGCTCAATAAGTTGTTTGACCTTGATTGTATAACTGAGTTAAAAAAATTAATCGGTTGACTAATTATTTTTTGAATGATTTCTTGAAAGTATATTACAAATGTTTGTGTTGAATACAAAAAACATAAACACTAAAGTTATTATTCAAAGAAAGCAAACACTTATTATTCAAAACAAACAATCCATAACTGAAATGTTCGAAAATACTAATTCTCTTTAATTTCAGGAGGAAAATCTTCTTCATAAACTATATCATCCAACGACGGGCTATCCTCCAATAGTTTTTCCTACGTTCATAAAAGATAAATTATCTTGGATTAATAAGAACAATGTTTGATAAAAAGTATTTTAAATTAAAGATAACAAAAAAACACAAGAATACTATATTACCAGATAATTTTCGGAATAGTATCGCCACACAAAGTCCCATGATGATAGCCCCTGACGCCATTCTCTACATACACATCTACAGCGATCAATAGATCTATCATTCAGCTTGATTAAAATTTCAAAAAGTATAATATCAATAGGAAGAGAAACCATTATGTAAAAAAGTTTAAACCAATAATTTCATATGCTATATACTTATTTATATATAAGATCAAATTGGGCTTATTTGAAGAAATATAAAAAACCCAATTCAATATTAAATATGGTAATTCTTTTATAAATGTTAATGTGTATTTGTGTATATTTTGTATTTTATAATTAAACTTTGAAATAAGTAATTACAAAAAAGGCAGTTGTAATATTGGTTTAGTAAAGGAATGTTGATTGTATTTTTAGGATTTGATTTTTTTAAGTAATGAAATCTCTAACTAATACCTATAAAAAACGTTTTAATAAGGAAATAGAAAATCGATTTAATAATACAGATGGATATCAATTTCTCGCGGATCCATCTTTTTATTATACCGACCCGAAACAAATGGATACTATATAATTGTTTTATTATTTTTTTTAACCAAATCTTCATCATTTGTCTTCTCTATCTTCAAAGATATTCTCCCACTTCCCAATAACCTCCATCGTCTTCATCATCAATTACATCAACATCTTCATCTTCTTCAAGTAATGTTGCAATCCATTGTTAATTTTGAAGTTTGTTTACTCTGTTTTTCGTAAATCTTGCAATCCATTGTTAATTTTGAGGCTGTCTTCTTTCCATTGTAGATTTTGTTTTCTATTGATGTTTGTAAATCTATTTATCATAGTCGGCTGTTTGTTTATGTGTTTGGTTCAACGATTTGTGTTATTATGATGTATTACATGCAACATATAATAATATATATGTTAAAAGTATGATTCAAGAATCCATTTGTCGATTTTGTTTTGGTTCTTCATATTGAAGAGGAAGTTATATTTTTAAATCCATTTATTATTGGCCACTGTGTTTTCTATGTGTTATTTTGAATAATTTTTCTTATTTCATGTCTTACAGTAACCGATTACTTTGTATTCTTCATATGGAAGATGTTATGTTGTTAAGTTTATGTTAGATTTGTTTTATTATATACTGCATTCTTATGGTATTATGATTATTGTTTTATATAATTTTGTTATCTGAATGTTTTATTTGGATTACGGTCATTACATTGATTATGTTCTTTATTCACTGGAGCTCCTAATCTAATTACTACATGTTCGTTCAAACGCAGATCAGTATGACGTCTTTTTATAAAATATTTTCCTCCGACTCTTCTCAATATATGGTAAGTTTATCAATGTTATAAGTATAACATTTTTTCGTCATTTATTTATTTTAATATACGTTATTTTTTTTTTCAAGGAAATACCATATCATTATAGAAACAAATTCCTAATGAATGCCGAACCAAACACTCAGGCCGTTATCAAATGTGTCAACGGTAAGGAGTTTGAAGTTGTTTTGACTAAACATAAAGGTGCGTTTGTGTTCATGGATGGTTGGGAAGATATTGTAGCTAAACTATCATTTACGGAGGGTTGTTTTCTGATGTTTAAGCAAATTGACTTATATTCGTATTTGTTAACACCCTTTAAGAAGATGCAACCCCATCCGATCTTCGGATCTAATGTTCCTTTATTTACATCCATGTCTACGGAGAAAACGATAAGCAAT
>JARYGA010039487.1:0-23437 GCA_030545235.1 Helianthus tuberosus
AAACCACGGCTCCAAATTCTAAGTCATGTGTCGTGTAGTTCCTTTCGTGGATCTTGAGTTGTCGCGAAGCGTAAGCAATAACCTTCTCGCGTTGCATTAACACGCAACCAAGCCCTTGAATAGAAGCGTCGCAGTAAACAACAAAGTCGTCGGTACCTTCAGGTAAGGAAAGAATAGGAGCACTACAGAGGTTCTTCTTTAGTTCCTGAAAGGCAGATTCCTGAGCATCTTTCCACTTATAAGCAACACCCTTCTGAGTGAGGGTCGTAAGTGGTTGAGAGATCTTAGAGAATCCCTTGATAAATCTTCGATAGTATCCTGCCAATCCCAAGAATTGGCGAACTTCGGTCAGAGTCTTAGGTATAGGCCAATTCTTAATGGATTCGATCTTAGCGGGGTCGACATGAATCCTATCCTGATTGACGATGTGCCCAAGGAAATGGACTTCTCTAAGCCAGAAATCACATTTCGAGAACTTGGTGTACAGTTGCTCATTGCGAAGGAGTTCGAGAATAAGACACATGTGTTGTTCATGCTCCTCTTGACTCTTCGAGTAGATAAGGATGTCGTCAATAAACACAATTACAAACTTATCGAGGTAGGGTTTGCACACTCGGTTCATGAGATCCATGAAGATCGCAGGTGCGTTGGTCATTCCGAAAGGCATAACAAGGAATTCATAGTGACCATAGCGGGTTCTGAAAGCAGTCTTAGAGATGTCCTCATCGCGGACTCTCAGCTGGTGATAGCCCGATCGTAGGTCGATCTTGGAATAATAGCTCGACCCTTGCAGCTGGTCGAACAGGTCGTCGATACGGGGAAGTGGATAACGATTCTTGATGGTAACCTTGTTCAGTTCGTGGTAATCAATGCACATGCGGAATGTGCCATCCTTCTTTTTGACAAAGAGTACTGGGGCTCCCCAGGGTGATGAGCTAGGACGGATGAAACCCTTGTCCAATAGTTCTTGTAGTTGAGTAGAAAGTTCCATGAGTTCTGCGGGAGCTAGTCGATAAGGTGCATGAGCTATAGGTGCTGCTCCGGGAGCTAGCTCGATTTGAAATTCGACCTGACGGTGAGGAGGGAGTCCAGGTAGTTCTTCAGGAAATACCTCAGGATATTCGCGTACAACTGGAAAATCTTCAATCCTGTTTTCCTTTTTCTGCATGTCGGTAACAAGTGCTAAGATAGCGGTGTGCCCCTTTCGTAAACACTTCTAGGCTTTTAAGAATGAAATGATGCCTGTGACTTCTCCGCTTTTGTCGCCTTGGACGATAAGGGGTTTGCCAGGAGGACGGGGAATACGAACAGCTTTCTCTTGGCAGAGAATTTCAGCTCGATGCTTGGATAACCAATCCATACCAATGACGATGTCGAAGCTTCCGAGACTGATGGGGAAGAGATCGATACGGAAGGTTTGACCAGACAATTCTATTTTGCAGTTACGAATAACGTGTGAGGCCTCGAGGTTCCTACCATTAGCTAATTCAACGATGTGCTTAGAGCTTAACGGCGTAAGAGTGGACTTAAGCTTCTTACTAATACGTAGGGATACATAACTAGCATCTGCTCCAGAATCAAACAATACGGAAACATAACGATCATTAAGTAGGAACTTACCCGCTACAACGTTGGGGTCATTCCTCGCTTCTCCAGCTCCAATCACAAAAGCCCTTCCTCTTGCACCATTCCCAGCATGGTTGGTGTTGTTTTTGTTATTTCCCGCACCCTGGTTGTGGTTGTTCTGGTTTAACTGAGGACAATTCTTCTTAATGTGCCCCTCGGCTCTGCACTGGAAACAGCCCTTGATGTTCCCATGATGCTGCTGCTGCTGTGGTTGGTTCTGCCTTGCGGGATGGGGGCTCCTACAATCCTTGGCCTCATGCCCCATCTTGTTACATCGCTGACACTTGTTCCTCGCACAGGGCCCATTGTGATATCGATTACACTTGTTACATTTGGGGAGATGGTCCTGGTAGCCGCCCTGCTGCTGAGGGCCCTTGTTGTTCTCAGTTTTCCTTTGCTGGGCTGGGGCCTGAGTAGGGTTAGCATCCTTGCCCTGATTTCCATCCCACTTTCGTTTGTTATCGCTAGAAGTTCCAGCAGTAGCACCGATCCTCTTGGGCAACTAGCCCTCCTCCACAGCCTGATTGGTGAGTTTGTGCGCAAGACGGACCACGGGCTGTATGGTATTGAGGTTGGCTGAGGTTACATGGCTCCGGATTTCTGGGACCAAGCCTTTGATGTACAATTCGATCCTTCGGTACATAGGTCGGGACATGTTTGGGCAAAGTGCAGCATAGTCGTTGGACTGCTTGGTGTAGGTCTCAATCTCTGACCCAACCATCTTGAGCTCATAGTATTCGTTCTCGAGTTTGTGGATGTCATCCCTGTGACAGTACTCATCTTTGATCATGTCCTTGAAATCTTCCCACGCAGTATCATTAGCAGTTTCCAGACCAAGCATCTGAATCTGTGCTTTCCACCATGAAAGCGCATTTTCTTCAAGCGTACCAGTCGCGAACTTAACCCAGTTAGCAGGGGGACACTCGCAGACAGCAAAGACAGCTTCGGCCTTTTCGATCCAGTGTAGAAGGCGTATGGCACCCTCAGTGCCGTTGAAAGGGAGAGGCTTGCCATCCATGAAGGTTTTGAAAGTACAAACACGTGGCTGCGCAGGTGCAGGCTGACCTGTCGTGAGAAGTGAAGTGAATGGGCTTAAAGGTTAAAAGACGATGTAGGGGTAGGATCTAAACATCCTAAAGTAACGAGTTTACCTCCAGGGTGAGCTGCGAAAGCTGTAGCCACCGTGTTGAGCAAGTTGGTGAACTGAGCCTGAGTCATGTTAACGTTTCCTCTTCCGCGTCCACTCATTGTCTTCATAGCCAGAAAACACGGTATGAGTGTGATGTCATAATGTATCGAGAATGAGGTAGAAGAGGAACGCACATCTATCTAATTAGGCACACTAGTATGTATAGTAGAGTAATACACAAAGTAAACAAGTAAGTAGACACAAGTCCGAGCTATGAGGTCTAATATGTTGAGTCTTGCCCTTGGAGTGTAGTGTCGTCACGAGTCACGGGTTATAGTCTGCTTTTTCTCAAAAAGACTTTCTTTTTAAAACCAAGTTCACTATAACCAATGGCTCTGATACCAATCTGTCACACCCCCAAAATCCACATGCGGAGTACCACCGCTTGGAGGCGTGACTGACCAGGATCCAGCCACCAATTATACTGAGCATTGATTGATAGTAAAAATATTCACCAACCACAATAGTTAGCAAACATCATAGTTTAAAGTTTTAAAGGTTTAAGTTCGAATAATAGTTTAAGTAAGCAGCGGAAGCATAAACCAAACAGCTTTAAAACAAAGTTCATAGTTCAAGATTATTTAGAACCCAACACACGGGTTACACGACCACTACACTTCCCCAAGCTGCAAGCTCCTGAGTTACTGGGTACCCGCAAAGCATGCAGTAGGGTGTCAACAAAATGTTGGTGAGTTCACGAGGTGTCCAGTTTTAACTTTTCGAAAACGTAAGTTGTTTAGATAAAGCATTTATAATCACGGCATGGGGAGCTACCCCATATGAAAGCTACTAAACTGAAGTTACCGAAACTATTGACGAGAAGATTTTGTGCCCCAGGTCAACGTCTATCGTCATTGACCAAGATGCAAGGTCTACTAGTTCACGCCCGATCTCCCCCGGTCACGGTGTGATGTTGTCAAACCTAATAGCGCTATCAACTAATAACCCGTTTGCCCCCGGCGATTAATCGGTACTGTAAGCAGGGACTTAATGTGATAGAGAATCGTTTAGTTTTGCTAGTTGTGATTTATAAATAATACCCAAACGCATTTTCCCCCGGAAATAGTAGTTTAAAAGTTATTCTTGATTTTGTTCGTGTCCCTCCCTAGGACGCATGCTTTTAGTGTGTGAACTCACCTTGGGTTGCTCGGCAGTTTAGTTTACTTGGTTAAATACGCTGGTCACCACGTCCTAATATGGTTACCAGTATGGGTCAGGTTCGGATACAAGTAGTCACGTATATGGTACACGTATCTAACACATAGCATACAAAACATACAAGGTTATTGGGCCTGCCCTAATACTTGAACAGTTAATCAGTAACACGTAGTCCAGATAAACAATAACAGGAAAATCATGCAGCCCAAATATTAGATGCGGCCCAATAACGAAAACAAGTAGCCTACTCGAGACAAGGTGGTCTCGAGTCGAGACCGAGAGGTCTCGAGTCGCAACCAAGTGGTCTCGGGTTGTAGCGGGGTGGTCTCGAGTTACGCAAGTGCGAGTCGCAACCTTAGGGATCTCGAGTCCAGTCTCGAGTTGCAATTTAGAAGATCTCGAGTCGAGACCTTGATGGTCTCGAGTCCCTGAAGTCTGTTTTGAGTTGCTTGGACATGATCTTGGGTCGCAATCACTACAGTCTCGAGTTAAGGTTTGATAGTCTCGAGTCGAGACCGGTGGTCTCGACTTGCACACCTGATGACCAAACCTTCTAGAACCTGTCCGATTGTACTATCCAATGGGATTGCCATTTCATGAAATTGTGTACCCTCAAATTAAATCACACAAACATGTTTTCTTGTCTACATCTTAACAAAAACGGATCAAATTATAGGATTTCAAATGTTCATATCAATATTCAAACACATATTCATCACATGTTCATCCTTCATGATCTTGCATTTTATGAACAGGAATCATAACACCTAAACAAGATATCACCATCATTTTGCAAATGAAACATTTGTTCTATAACCCTTAATCATAATCGGATGATCAGAAACAATCCTAACTATCATTTTTTAACATTCAAGCTCATCTTAACAAGACATTATCATACAACAATCATACTTTTCACTAAAAGAGAACATTGTTCATCTTATGCATTTGGAACCAAGCATGTATCATTAACAAATAAGAACTCATTAAATCAATCAAACACTTTCATACTAAATAACAACAACAATGCACATTATAACATAGACAACACTTTTATCATGTATATTCATGTGTTTGCAAAGAAACACTAACCGGCCAAGGATTTCGGGTGCAAACAGATGTGAAAGATTGATGAAAACGCTCCCGAGTGTTGGTCTCAATAGATCCGAGAACTCTTTGATCGCCGGTTTGATCCAAGAGGAGGGGGAGGAGTGGGTGGTGCTTGATGGTTAGGGTTTAAGACTTTCTAGAGAGAGGGAGAATGAGGATGAAATGAGAGAGAGTGTAAAGGAGAGTGTGTGTGAGGGTTTTAGATTCTTATTAAAGGTGGTGCACCCTAAGTGGGTTCCGGATGGATTAAAGGAGGGGTGCGGCCCAAACGGCCCAACTGTTTACTCGAGACCGAGTGGTCTCGAGTCGGGTTCGTGGTCTCGGCCCACTACAAACATATATATATATATATACTACATATACACACTCGCATAGAACAAGAAGATAAAACATAACTTTCATTTAATAACACATAGACACACAATGTGATTACAAGATATTTGCTCGGGAAAACCTAGAGTGTCACATTATCCCCAAGTTTTAAGAACTTTCGTCCCGAAAGTTAAGGCAGCCACTGACAAGCTAGTATGAGTGAGAGCGTTTCAACGGGGTGTCACAGTAATGGGTCGTAAGCACTTAGGTTAGTTTCCGATTTAGAATGTAGTCTTTGTTAAACCATATTACATGAGTTCCTATACTCATTTGGTTAACGAAACCACATTTTATCTGATCCTCCGATTTAGGTCCGGTTTATTAACGTAGTTACCTATATTAGGTGCCGATTGATTCCGTGATCTTTCTAACATTGCTTGGTTGTGTTCCAAAGACTATTGAGCAACTCAAGTGAGTACATAGTCCCCTATTTTACTGTTTTTCAAACATTTTGGGGTGAAACACATGTGCCTACTTGTTACTTTCGTGCTTTCCATGTTTTTATATCATACTTGCTATGTTCATTATTACACGTATAGTACATGATTTTATCCATGTTTTTGCTATGTATGTTCATTTATTGAATACTTAGTACATTGTTTTACATCACATGCTATGTATGTTCATTTGTTGCATACTTAGTACATTGTTTTTCATCACATGCTCTGTATGTTCATTTATTGCATACTTAGTACATTGTTTTACATCACATGCTATGTATGTTCATTTATTGCATACTTAGTACATCGTTTTACATCACATGCTATGTATGTTCATTTATTGCATACTTAGTACATTGTTTTCACATCACATGCTTACATTTTGGTATGACATTTGGTTTGTTTAAGTGGGACAAAAATACATTCATTAACTTTGATCACGCCACTTGGTAGTAATGGTACCATAGTAGTTGAAAACTCCCGTTCCTGAAATCCTAGGTTTGTTTGGATGGAAGGAATGACTGAATCCAATATACATAATTTAGATAAACCTTTAATTCGTTAAAGGGTTTGTCACCACAGTCGCAAGGCTTGAATGTATGCATTTTAACAATACCGCATAGATGTTTATATCAGTATAGCATGAAGTTATTTTACAAAACATAAATTTTTTTTTTAGTGGTTTTTAATAATTTCAAACAAAATATAAACTAAGTGCACTTTACATCAATATCGCAGATAAAACATAAATTTGACTTAAACTATGCTTTATTTCAATACCTTGTTATGTGCATTCTACCTATGGTTTAGTTGATATACTTCACTTGCCATACATGACATTTGATTACACATTACGTGATTTACATTTGACAAATAGACACTGTTTATACATAAACATCTAGACATTGGTTTACACAATACATGGTTTACATTTGACATTAGACATGGTTTACACATAAACATTTTGACATTTGATTATAGATGAACATTTTCACATTGGTGGTTTGTTTGGTAAATGCTTTAAGTAACGAGGCGTGTGTAATATGATAAAAGCATGGTGGATACGCCGCTGGTACTTCCTATATAAGTGCTTTTATAATATTACATATCGTGGCGTTATTTAAACCATTTCAGTTAAGACATATTACATTTTACACAAATAACATATCTTCACAAAGACATTGTTTTACAAAGAGTTTATTTTATACAACCCATTTTTACTTGGTTATTTAATTAACCATACACCTTTCTTTTATATAATCTGATTTCTTATCAAATTTTCGTATGATTTATAAAAGAAAACACTTAACAAGATTCATGACTAACTTTTATTAAACATTTCTTTAAACTTAAGTCATGAATCCTATTTTAACAAAACCTATGTATCTCACAGGCATTTTTATGCTGACGTACCTATTTTCACATGTGTTTTCAGGAGCTGATGCATAGGTTTGATCAGGATACACTAGGTTGGACTCAGGCCTTAGTGACATAAAGAAGCAAGATTAGTTTAAATAATGTTATGTACTCTTGTTTCTTTTGTTTAAAGACAATGTATCCCCTCTTTGTTAATAAATAAAACAAAACTTAAATTACCATGGTTGTGAAACAATAATTCTGTTGCAACACTCCCCGACGTTTCCTCCGTGGTTTGATGTTTTACGCGGTCGGGGTGTGACACTCACAGGTGTAATCGTTGAGAAGTTCAACCCATCATCGTTGGCGCATATTCAACTCTTTCTGGTTCAGGATGTGTTGTAGGCTCTTATGGTTGGTGAAGACCGTACACTTGGTACCATAAAGGTAGTGTCGCCAAATCTTTAACGCAAAAACAACTGCATCAAGCTCGAGATCGTAGGTTGTATAGTTCTTCTCGTGGATCTTGAGCTAACGAGAGACGTATGCGATAACCTTATCCCATTGCATAAGAACACAACCAAGACTGAGGTTAGAGGCATCGCAGTAGACTACGAAGTCGTCGTTTCCCTCGGGTAATGTGAGAACAGGAGCATTGCAAAGCATGAGCTTGAGGGTTTGAAAGGCTTCCTCTTCTTCGGTTCCCCAAACTAAAGGTTTATCCTTGTGCGTAAGAGAGGTGAGAGGGACATCGATCTTCGAGAAGTCAGTGATGAATCGGCGATAGTAACCCGCCAATCCGAGAAAAGAACGAACTTCGGACGGGTTCTTTGGTGTAATCCAACTCTTAACGGCTTCGTTCTTCGCGGGATCGACATGAATACCTTGACTATTGACAATGTGACCGTGGAATTGAACCTCCTCAAGCCAAAATTCACACTTGGAGAACTTGGCATAGAGGCGATTTCCTTGAAGTAGTTCAAGAACCAAACGAAGATATTGCGCATGTTCGGCTTTTGATTTGGAATAGATCAGGATATCATCGATGAACACTATGACGAAGCGGTCGAGGAAGGGTTTACACACGCGATTCATTAGATCCATGAGAACTGCGGGGGCGTTGGTTAGTCCAAAGGGCATAACAACAAACTCGTAGTGGTCGTATCGGGTTCGAAAAGCGGTTTGGTCATATCATCTTCTTGAATTAGTAACTTGTGATAGCCGGAGAGTAGATCGATCTTGGAAAAACATGTAGCACCTTGTAATTGATCAAATAAATCATCGATTCGAGGTAAGGGATAACGGTTCTTGATAGTCAGCTTATTGAGTTCCCTATAATCGATACACATCCGAAACGATCTATCCTTCTTTTTGACGAAAAGGATAGGCGCGCCCCAAGGAGAGGTGTTAGGGCGAATAAAGCCTTTATCAAGCAATTCCTGGAGTTGACTCGAGAGTTCGTGCATTTCGGATGGAGCGATATGATAAGCCACTTTGGCGACGGGATTAGCTCCAGGAATGAGGTCAATTCAAAAATCTATATCACGAGATGGCGGTAGACTAGGTAAATCATCAGGAAAGACGTTAGGAAAATCACGAAACACGAGCACCTTTTCCATTACCTTCTCTTTCTTTTCTTTCTCCGCTACTACGATGTGTGCCAAGAAAGCTTTGTATTCCTTGCGGAGATACTTGCTCGCTTGGACACACGACATGAGTTCTAGTTTCTTCGAAGTGACTTCGCCATAGACACACAATTGATCACTGATTACGAGAGAGAAACGAATCATTTTATCGAAACAAATAATTTCAGCATGATTTTCATGGAGAAAATCCATGCCTACTATGATGTCAAAACTATCGAGCTGCATCGGGATAAGACTGATCGGGAAAATGTAATTGTTGAGCTCAAGAGTACAATCACATAGAACGGAACCAACAATGACTCTTCTTCCAGTGGCAACTTCTACGTCGTATGTTGATGGGAGGTTAATGCGTTTACAGTTTAGGAGCCTTTCCAATTCAAACAATACAACACAGTTAACAGCTCAAGTATCAAACAAACACGAAGCATATGTACCGTTTACGAGAAACGTGCCATTAACCACGTTGTTGTCTGCTTGGGCCTGGCGGGCGTTGATGTCGAAAACTCGCCCATGGGTTGCTTGCTGAGCTGGCTACTGCTGCTGCTGTTGGTGTTGCTGCTGTGTTGGTTGCTGTTGTGTCTCTTTCTTCACCACTCTGTTCGGACAGACATTCGCGAAGTGGTTGGGATCACCACACGCATAGCAGGCTCTTGCATGAGCAATGGGGTCAGGAGCTACTTGTTGTCCCTGAGGAGCGGGAAGTGGAGCTGGCAGAGCAAGAGGAGCTTGAACTTGGGCTTGACGGGGACAAGTACGACATTTGGTAGTAAACGGGCCATAAAAGTTGCAGTGGACACAAAATCGGCATGCGATCCCAACAAGATGATGGTAAGTACAAGTAGGGCAAAATGGGTGAGGACCAATGTATGCACGTTTTGCAGGAGGTGCGTTGGTCACGGGTGCAAGGGCTTGTCGGTTCTGGTTCTACTGTTGGACTGGAACAGCATTGAGAGGAGCGATTGTGACAGCACGGTTCTTGTTGTTGTTATTCTTGCGCTTGCGGCCTGATGACTTGGAAGCTTGATGTGAAGCGGTTTCAGTGGTGGGAGTAGCAGAAGTAGCGGTGGCTTAGTGAAGACTCTTGGCGGTTTTATTGAAATAACCCGACCGAACCCGCTTGTCATTAATCTCGGCCAGCGAGCAGGAAGGTCTCCTCAATTGTTGTAGTCTTGGCCGCTTGGACGAAATCGACAACACAATCAGGTAAAACTCTAATATGTTTCTTGATTGTGATGTCGGGAGTTGTGACTTAGCCAGGGCAGATGATGCTAAGCTGTTTGAAGCACACCCTCTTGCTTGATGTGCCAGAACTCGTCTTCTAGCCATGTAAGTTCGTAAGCCGCATCGTTCCCATGCCTGTTTCGCTCCGCTGTCCACCATACCAGTGCCCTAGATTGGAAGACACTAGTTGCAGTAACGGTGCGGAGGTTGTATGGACATCCGCTTTGTCGTAGAGTGACTTCTTGCTCTACTCGCCGCAATCATGCTGACAAACGCGTCACAGTTTTAGAGGATACACTCAATCTCACCACATAATGTTAACGGGCCTTAAACGTGTCGAAAAATTCCTTAAACACTTGCACGGACCAAAACTATAAATTAGAAAATTGTTGCTGAAATGAACCTCGCAGGCGGGCCGCGTAATCCAACCTTGGCTTCTACGCGGGGAGCGAGAGCTCCCCAGATGTGCAGAAAGTTGTTTACAACTATTTCCAGCGTGTTCCAGCTATTTTGGTGTGTTGCGAATGATTTTTATGTAATCTATGGGCTATTTTGGGGTGCCCATGGTATTCCAAAACCATGGTTGCACTTGTACGGCTCAGATTGAAGCTCGGTTTTCAATAAACGATCTTAGCGGTTACCCGAAAACTATAAATACCCAACCCCATTTACTCCCAAACACACACCTTGGTCTAATTTCTCTAAGTTGAAGGATAAAATCCTTCATACCAGAGAATATCTAGATCAAATCTCCATTTCTTGGACCTCTTGTAAGTATTCTTTCGTTCTTTTACTCGTTTTAAGCAAGGAAGTCAAACTGTGTTTGACTTTCTGCATTGACCAGTTTATGGTCAACACGGAGTTTGTTTGAACTTCACAACGTGAGCGTAATCACGATGGTTATAGTCCCTTGTGACTATACCTACTGATTACCACGTTATTTAGGCATAGTGACGAGTTATAGTTTCAGTCAAAATGCGTCTTTATGCGTATTTTGTAACCAAACTATTCTTGGGTATCAAAACCTTTTGTTTTGATATCAAACCTGTTTTCTAAATTCGTTAAACATGTTTTAGCATGTTTAACTCGTCACTTTAGGTTTAGTGCTTATATAGGGTCGTAAGGATAAGCGGTCTAAATAACCGCTTATATTTTCGAACCCGACCCGTTTGGTCGATCATTAGGATCCGACCAAACATATTTAGGTGACCATAGTTGTATAAGGAATAACCTTCCGAGGTTATACCTTATGGTCACAACGTTTAGTTAGTTGTATGATAGGTAGTTTATATGCCTTAGGAAAATGACCAAAATGCCCTTTTTGCGCATAAATTCATTTTAAGCATATGTAACTTAATTTTTTACATCTAAACTGATTAGGTAACATTATTAGACATGTTAAGGAATATATTACTTGTCATAGGACTAGTTAGGCGGTCCGAACACGTTTTACGCAAACGACGTGTTAAAGTAGCATAAGCTACCTAAACGGGTCGTAATGGGTCGTAAGCACTTAGGTTAGTTTCTGATTTAGAATGTAGGCTTTGTTAAACCATATTACATGAGTTCCTATACTCATTTGGTTAACGAACCACATTTTATCCGATGCTCCGATTTAGGTCCGGTTTATTAATGTAGTTACCTATATTAGGTGCCGATTGATTCCGTGATCTTTCTAACATTACTTGGTTGTTATCCAAAGACTATTGAGCAATCTCAAGTGAGTACATAGTCCCCTCTTTTACAGTTTTTCAAACATTTTGGGGTGAAACACATGTGCCTACTTGTTACTTTCGTGCTTTCCATGTTTTTATATCATACTTGCTATGTTCATTAGTACACCTATAGTACATGATTTTATCCATGTTTTTGCTATGTATGTTCATTTATTGCATACTTAGTACATTGTTTTACATCACATGCTATGTATGTTCATTTGTTGCATACTTAGTACATTGTTTTACATAACATGCTATGTATGTTCATTTAATGCATACTTAGTACATTGTTTTACATCACATGCTATGTATGTTCATTTATTGCATACTTAGTACATTGTTTTCACATCACATGCTTACATTTTGGTATGACATTTGGTTTGTTTAAGTGGGACAAAAATACATTCAATAACTTTGATCAGGCCGCTTGGTAGTAAGTAATGGTACCATAGGAATTGACATCTCCCGTTCCTGAAATCCTAGGTTTGTTTGGATGGAAGGAATGACTGAATCCAATTTACATAATTTAGATAAACCTTTAATTCGTTAAAGGGTTTGTCGCCACAGTCGCAAGGCTTGAATGTATGCATTTTAACAATACCGCATAGATGTTTGTATCAGTATAGCATGCAGTTATTTTACAAAACATAACTTTGACTTAAACTATGCTTTATTTCAATACCATGTTTTGTGCATTCTACCTATGGTTTAGTTGATATACTTCACTTGCTATACATGACATTTGATTACACATTACATGATTTACATTTGACAAATAGACACTGTTTATACATAAACATCTTAACATTGGTTTACACATTACATGGTTTACATTTGACATTAGACATGGTTTACACATAAACATTTTGACATTTGATTATACATGAACATTTTCGCATTGGTGGTTTGTTTGGTAAATGATTTAAGTAACGAGGCGTGTGTAACATGATAAAAGCATGGTGGATACACCGCTGGTACTTCCTATATATAAGTGCTTTTATAATATTACATATCGTGGCGTTATTTAAACCATTTCAATTTAGACATATTACATTTTACACAAATAACATATCTTCACAAAGACATTGTTTTACAAACAGTTTATTTTATACAACCCATTTTTACTTGGTTATTTAATTAAGCATACACCTTTCTTTTATATAATCTGATTTCTTATCAAATTTTCATATGATTTATAAAAGAAAACACTTAACAAGATTCATGACTAACTTTTATTAAACATTTCTTTAAACTTAAGTCATGAATCCTATTTTAACAAAACCTATGTATTTCACAGGCATTTTTATGCTGACGTACCTATTTTCACATGTGTTTTCAGGAGCTGATGCATAGGTTTGATCAGGATACACTAGGGTGGACTCGAGCCTTAGTGACATAAAAGAAGCAAGATTAGTTTAAATAATGTTATGTGCTATTGTTTCTTTTCTTTAAATAATTCTGTTGCAATACTCCCCGACGTTTCCTCCGCGGTTTGAAGTTTTACTCGGTCAGGGTATGACACTCACAGTCGTAATCGTTGAGAAATTCAACCCATCAGCGTTGGCGTATATTCAACTCTTTCTGGTTCAGGATGTGTTGTAGGCTCTTATGGTCGGTGAAGAACGTACACTTGGTACCATAAAGGTAGTGTCGCCAAATCTTTAACGTAAAAACAACTGCATCAAGCTTGAGATCGTAGGTTGTATAGTTCTTCTAGTGGATCTTGAGCTAACGAGAGGCGTAAGCGATAACCGTGTCCCATTGCATAAAAACACAACCAAGACTGAGGTTAGAGGCATCGCAGTAGACTACGAAGTCGTCGTTTCCATCGGGTAATGCGAGCACAGGAGCATTGCAAAGCATGAGCTTTAGGGTTTGAAAGGCTTCCTCTTCTTCGGTTCCCCAAACAAAAGGTTTATCCTTGTGCATAAGAGAGGTGAGAGGGACATCGATCTTCGATAAGTCAGTGATGAATCGGCGATAGTTGTGACAACTGTGTTCTGTAATCAATATAAAATGTAAAACAATGTTAATTATCAATAAAACAATGTGCTTTGGTGTTATTAAATGTGTTTTGGTGTTATTATGTGTGTATTTGTGTTTGATGATTTTACGATTTGATTCGATTCCAATTTCAAGCTTTAAATCGCTTTCTGGAAGGTTATACGCAAACTGGTGCGTAAACACAGTCAGTTTAACGTGACAAACACTCCAGAATAGTTACATAGGCTTAACATACCTTAAATAACCTCCACATAACTTAGAAATAAGCTTTGGATGGTTTGGTGTGTTGAAATCAAGTTTGTTCGATCGCAGGGACTAGTTGTGTCAAACTGCGAAACTATACCGATTTGTATGGTAACGAACATTCCGGAACTTGATCATAAGTTAAACATACCCTAAATATCCTTTACATATCTTAGAAATAGGCGTGAGGGGTTCGGTATGCTAAAATAAACTTTACTGATCAATAGGGACTAAAAGCGTCAAAAAGTGCACAAGTTTGCATTTTCGCGCATATCTTACGTTCTGAATATATTCGGACATCCAAAAATTTATGTAATCATTAAAATATTTCATTTTAGTGATTGGCTTGATAAAATTCTATTCGTCGCGTAAATTGGATCGTTTTTCGCGTTCGTGCGTACTTCGTCGTAATTAAGCGAATAAGGCGACCGTACGGCCAAACAAACCGACATCCGAGATATTTTTTAGCATGTTTCATGTTACCTATACCTAACCTTCATTATTGAGCCTTGAAAATGGGTTAACGGGGTTTAAACGCATCAAAATAGGCCTTAAACATGTGCAGGGACCAAAACTGTAAATATTTGAAACTTTCTGATCTGGGCACATGCTGGCGTCGCGCCACCACTATACGGGTTGGCCGTCGCGCGACGCGAGCACCGTATCTAGACAGAAATACCAGTTTCAGCAATCTGGTCCAAATTCAGGGGTTTTAATGTAATATTTGCAATACCTGGAGCTGGTTTTCGACCCCCATTGTATTCTAATACCATGTACCCATATGTATGGCCAAGATTACACCCTCAAAACACATGGAATGATCCTATTGATCTTACCTTCCTATAAATAGCAAGCTTCCTCATTTGGGTTTTTCACACCTTGATTCAACTTCTGCTCTAAGTTGAGGTTTTAACACCTCATACCTGAGTAACTTTGAATCAAAACACCTTCTTGGACCCTTTGTAAGTCCTCTTCTTGCTAGTTCTTGTATTTCAAGCATGAAAGTCAAACAGAGTTTAACTTTCAGCTTTGACCAGTCAATGGTCAACACAAAGTTCATTTTAACTTTGCAACGTGAGCGTAATCACGATGGTTATAGTCCCTTGTGACTATACCTACTGATTACCACGTTGACTAGGCGTAGTGACGAGTCGTAGTTTCGGCCAAAAGGCGTATTTGTGCGTATTTTGTAACCAAACTACTCTTGGGTATCAAAACCATTTGTTTTGATATTAAAAAACTGTTTTCTAACTTAACTAAACATGTCTTAACATGTTTAGCTCGTCACTTTTAGTTTAGTGCTTGTGTAGAGTCGTAAGTCAAGCAGACTAAACACCCGCTTAGACTTTCGAACTCGACCCGTTTGGTCAATCATTAGGATCCGACCAAACATGGTTAGTGACCATAGTTGCATAGGGAATAACCTTCCGAGGTTATACCTTATGGTCACTTAGGTTTAATTAGTTGTATGATAGCTAGTTTATATGCCTTAGGTAAATGACCAAAATGCCCTTTTCATGCATAATTGATAATTAAGCATATGTAACATAAATTTTTGTCACTTAATCGATTATGCAACATGTTTAGGCATATAACACTTGTCATAGGGCTAGTTAGACGTCTCGAACGCGCTTTGCGCGAACGACGCGTTAAAGTAACGTAAGCTACCTTAATGGGTCGTAATGGGTCGAAAGCACTTAGGTTAAGTTCCGATCTAGAATGTAGACTTTGTTAAACCATATCACATGAGTTCCAACTCTCATTTGGTTTTCAAGACCTCATTCTATCCGATCGTCCGATTGAGGTGTCAATTTATTTACTAGTGATTCGATTACTAGGTGCCGCTTGATTTCTCTGGTTTACTTGAGTTTGTTGAAGTTCTATTGATTGAGGATACTTTGCACTTCAGGTGAGTACATAGTTCCCCTATTTTACTGTTTTCAGTTGTTTTGGGGTGATTCATATGTATCAAAACGATTTCGATATTTTAACGATGGTTTCAAAAACGATTAAGATGGTTTATACTAAACTAATAACGATTTCGATAATGTGAACAAACTTGCTGGTTGTATTTACATAACGAATGACATTCATTAACTGTCACACCCCCAAAATCCACACGTGGAGTATCACCGCTTGGAGGCGTGACTGACCAGGATCAAGCCACCAATCATATTGAACATATCATAATAGTAATTGTAACACCCAACCTCAATATAACTGGTGTTCAAATCAAAACATTGTTTAAGTAGTAAGCGGAAGCATAATGTTTAAAACCCAAGTATAAGTTCAAAAGTATGATAAATGTTTAACATGGCATCCACGATCCATGTCCACAACGACCGCGCCTCCCAGTGCAAGCTCTATGTGTACCTATTGACCTGCAAGGCATGTAACAACGAGTCAACAACAAAGTTGAGCGAGTTCACAGTTGGTTGTTTAGTTATAGTATTCGTTTCGTAAACCGTATGTTTGTTAAGTAAACTATGTATCGTATTTATTTGTATCGCGGCCTTCCAGGCATGTTTGCGAAGATTTGTGGGGGTTTCCCATGTATTCTAGACTAGTTGTATTTGTATCGCGGCCCTCCAGGCATGTTTGCGAAGTTTAGTATTCGTATCGCGGCCATTCCAGGCATGTGTGCGAAGATTAGTATTCGTATCGCGGCCATTCCAGGCATGTGTGTGAAGATTAGTATTCGTATCGCGGCCATTCCAGGCATGTGTGCTAAGATTAGTATTCGTATCGCGGCCATTCCAGGCATGTTTGCGAAGATTAGTTGGGGCTTCCCATGTGTTACTAGTCTAGCTGTATCTATAAGTGACCTTCTCCTAATGAGGTCAGTGGTACGTATTCCAGTAACGATGAAAGTACAAGTAATCATTTAACCCCATTCCCAACCCCGGGAATCCCATGCCTTGGTAAGAGTGTGAACTCACCTTAGTTTTGCTCGGTAAGATTGTTTACTTGATTAACAGTTGAACAACCACGTCCTAAAAAGGGTTACCGGTTACAGTCAGTTTTACATGCATATGTTCCACACCTTTCACGTATAGCTAATTCACGTATTCGAGGTTTACATCAAGTAAAATCATTGCTCATGTAACGCACACGTGTACTACGACTCATGACAGTTCATTCGCCCATTCAAAGTATTCACAATGCTTATCATGTAATCACGCAAACACACCATATACATACCTACAAAATCGACTAGCATGTGTATGGTCCAAAGTTAAGACATGTGTGTATCACAATATCTAACAAATCCAAACATTTAAGGTCCCACTAACAAATCAATTAAAATGGATGTGTGCGTGTGTCCAGTTGCTGTGCACGGCCCAATATCACGATGGGGGGTATGGGCCTGTTCATTGGGCCTGTCTCGGTTCCTAAACAGAACTCAATCCATGTTTCACAAACAACCCAACACCAAATTGTGTTCATAGAAGACCTATTATCATGTGCACTAATAACCCGTGCAATCAACCAACCATCGTTACAACCCATTAATTTCTTATTACCCAGTTTTTGTTACCTAGTCTACTCGTGTCATACATACAACATCGGCATCAGATTACATATGAGCAACACATTTAGTGCAAAGCCTACCAATCTCTTTAACAATCGGTTATCATATAATTGTGCACTCAACCCATATTGCAAACAATGATCGCATCGTCGCATACAACATGAAGTATCAGTAGTGATAACACATATGTTTCCTAGATCATCATTCATTATCATTAAGCATGTCATTCGATCTATTTGCAACGTAACAGACACCCCAAATCAACAGGTTATCATCATGCAAATCAAAATCGCTAATAGGACATCAAAACAATTCTTAAAACATAAACACACAATCCTTTCAGTGGATGATTATCATAAATTCGTATTTGCAAGCATGACCCTATCCGAATTCAACAAACCCTACCTCATCTAATCATTTTATATACGTAATATCATTACTGACATCCTTATCAAAAAGTTTATATTAGTTGATTAGATCAGCACATGGGCCGCCATATCTCTTCACATGGTTATCAAAATTAGCTAGCCATTTACCTTCAAATTCATTGGACCCCTAAAGACTTCTGATATATCAAAATCGGTTACTTGAAGTTTGTGTATTTAGTGAACAGTCTTTAATTTGCATTGCCCTATGTATGATAATATCATGACATCATATTACTCATGCAAATAATTATAACACACATCACATTCTGCATGCGCATGGCTCATGACAACAATCACATATCAAAGCCACTATGTATGACAAAAGAATTTAAATTGCAATATAGTGGAATTACACTAACCCGACCATGAATCTAGGCGACCAAGATGATATCTCACGGGGGGGGGGGGGCATTGATCCTGCCGTCGCACAATGGATGTGAGGGTAGGGTTTATTCTACTATCAATTCCTATCTACGTAACATATAGTTATATGGATAAGAGGTTTGGGCTGGTTGCTTAAGATAGCCAAAACAATGTGTTGGGCCGGTTATGGCTGCTAATCCAAACCATGGATTGGGCCGGTGTCACACACAATGCGGAACAGTTTTGGGTCCGGGTCTAGAAGCTCATTCATTGGGCCAAGTTCAATCCAATATGCTCATGGGTTTTCGCTCAAACAAACATACACACTTATAAGGCACACCATATAAAACATATCAATCACAATACGATTTAACATATTACAAACGTGTACAGTTGTGAAACAAACAAGTCGTGTAAACAAACAACTTAAACAATTAACGTGCAATTAATGCGAAGATGGAAATCTTGGAAACTCGAGTTGTCACATTATCCCCAACTTGAAAGAAATTTCGTCCCGAAATTTAGCACGTGGTTACTGAGGAAGCTAGTTGTGTTGTGTAGTTTATTGGTTTTCCTGGGGTGTCACATTAACATTGATCAAGCCGACCAGTATTAGGTTATGGTACCATAGGATCTGACAAATCCCGTTATCAGACTACACCCATGGTTATGTGTGGGTTATGTGGGTAACGACTGAATCTGTGATTGTTAACTTACCCTTTTGGTGGTTTGTTAATACGAGAAATGAGATAATCGAGTCACGAAGGTTTGAATGTTATTAGCGAGACGACCAAAAATAGTTTTCACAATTAAAACAAGGATGTTTTAAACGACTTAAACGAGTTAAAACGATTTGGAAACGATTTAAACGAGTTAAACGATTTGGAAACGATTTAAACGAGTTAAACGATTTTGAAACGATTTGAACAAGTTAAATGAATTGGATAAATGATTGGTTTTTGGTTAAGTGTTTAGATAACGGGACGGGTGTAATGTGGTGAAAACATGGTAGATACGCCGCTGGTACTTCTTATATATAAATGTTTTCAACATATTACATATCGTGGCGTTATTTGGTTCACTTGGGTAAACGACTTTGAAACGATGTCACATAACGATGTTTTCGAAAGGATATAAACTATACGAGATTTATTAAACGAGTTAATACGAAATGTTTTACAATTTTGTTTACTAAAACAAATGTTTTTGGGTTAAGAATAATGGCTACGAGGTTTTATAAATTATAACCCACTTGAATTGAGTTGGTTAATTATGCTACAATATTATACTCTTTTCAAAACAAGGTTTTTAATAAGGTATTGCAACATGTAAACTAGCCATGAATACAACAATCTTATGAAACCTATGTGCTCGCCAGCATTTCTTTGCTGACTTTGTTTTTACATATGTTTCAGGTGTTGTTGCTTGATGTTGATTGCTAGGATGCATGAGTCACATAGGATCTGGACGAGGCCTTAGTGACATAATAACAATATTAGTCGATATGTAACTTGTTGGTTTTGATTTTAAGACAATGTTAATGTAAATATTCTAATAAAACGAAACTTTTTGTATCCATGGTTGTGAAACAATAATTCTGTTATGACACTCCCCGACGATTCCGCCACGGTTTGTTGTTTTACGTGGTCAGTGTGTGACAGAAGAGTTGGTATCAGAGCCAATGGTTATAGGGAATTCGGTTATTAGCAATCCTTTGACCTGGACTATAACTTTCTAGGACCCTAACCCAAGGAAATTTGCGTTTAGATTTTAAAACAAAACCGTCACCTACCCTTAGGTGATAACCACAACGAGAACACAAATTTCGAATCTGCTTCGAAAATTAATCATCCGTTCTAGGATGATTGATTACTAGGTTTTGAACCCTCTGTTATAAGGTTTTGAACCCTTCCAGTTTGACTCATATTTGGCTTAGTGCCTTTTGAGTTTTTCAAAATCTCGTCAAAGTTTGGGTCTAAATAATGTGAACACGTGCAAACTGGAAGAGTGAATGCTTGTACCCTGATTTTTCTGTCTAAGGCTAGAGTGTTCGTACAAATCCACATAATCAGACCAGTCACTCTTACCTGGGAACTCTTGGGGTGAGTGTTCACTTATAGGCGAGCATGTCTTCGCGATACATTATTTTGACTCATTTACTTTGATTAGTCACTGCGTGTCGTTTGTTTGTTCGAGGTAACGAACAAATGATCGCCTTCCTTGTGTTTTGTCGATACCTCTTTTTTTTCCTAATTATGAACCTCACCCGTTTCTCATATTTCCTTGTTAGACAATGCCTCCTTGACGTGATGCACAATCTTTTACTACTGAAGAAGTCGCATCCCTTGTCTCTCAGCAAATGGTTGCTGTGCTTCCAGGCGTTGTGACCCAAATCCATGAGTTATACAACAACAATAACAATAACAATGCATAGTGTAATTTCAAGAATTTCAATTCTGCTAATTCGCTAAAGTTTTCAGGGTGCAAGGAGCAACTGCGCTCCTGCAGTGGTTCGAGAGTATCGAGAGCACATTCAGACATGTGCAGTGTCCGAATGAGCGTAAGGTTGAATTTGCATCAAGTGTGTTCGAGAAGCGTGCTCTTACGTGGTGGAACGGAGTGATGAGTGATAGGGGTGCCGAAGTGGCATTGGCACAGACGTGGGAAGAGCTTCGAGCTCTCATGATGAAAGAGTTTTATCCTCGTCATGAAATTCGAGCGTTGGAACAAGAGTTTGACGATCTGAAGCAAGATGGGGGAGAACACCGTGCGTATACGGATCGTTTTGAGGAACTCAGTCTTTTATGTCCTAATATGGTTACTCCGTTGGAGAGAGCGATAGACAGGTATATCGATGGTTTACCCGATTCAATACAGGATATTGTGACTGGCATTAATCCTACTACCGTTCGTCACGCGATCGAGTTGTCTGCTACCCTGACTGAGTCTCAAGTCAGGAAGTGTAAACTTACCCGCAAGGGTGATAAGAAGAAGTCAACCGATTCTGTCAAGGAAAAGGGTAAGGGTAAGAAAGGTCAGTCATCGAAGAAGTCGAGAAAGCGAATGGGTGCTCAGAATTTTGCCGTAATAGCTCAGAACCCTCAGAACCCACCGGCTCAACCGCCTGCGAAAAAAGTGTTTGCTGGTACCGCACCTCATTGTGCTCGCTGCAACGGTCATCATGTTGCACAACAAGCTTGTAAGCAATGCACAACGTGTGGTAAACTTGGACATCTGGCCAACATTTGTCGTCTGGGTCAGAATCAGGTTGCTCAGGTTCCAGCACAGGTTCAGGGGAATGCTGCGAGATTCCCACCGGGTTCATGTTTCAATTGTGGAGAGTTTGGTCACTTCCGCAACAACTGTCCGAGGTTGGTGAATGCAAATGCGAATTCAAACGTAAATGTCAATACGAATGCGAATGTGAATCCCGCTCGAGGACGAGCGTACAACTTGAATGCCAACGAAGCGAGGGCTGACAACGAGGTGGTCAATGGTACGTTTCTTGTTAACAATCGACCTGCATCTATTCTTTTTGATTCTGGTGCCGATATAAGTTTTGTTTCATTATCTTTTTAGCCTTTACTTGTGATACCTAGAACTAAACTGAGGAAACCCTTATATGTCGAAGTTGCTCCTGGTAAACCTCTTGTTCTCGATTCCGTTATTCGTGATTGTCAGTTAAACCTTGATAACCATCTTTTTCCTATTGACCTCACACCGATGCAACTTGGGAGTTTCGATATTATCGTGGGGATGGATTGGTTAACCAAACACCATGCTGAGGTGGTTTGTTTCGATAAGATTGTTCGTATTCCTCTTCCGTCTGGCGATGTTCTGGAAGTTCGTGGCGAGAAACCTTCACGTGGATTGAAGCTTATGTCATGTACAAAAGCCCAAAGTTATTTGCGAAAAGGATATGTTGCTTTTCTGGCACATGTCACCGGGGAGAAAGGCAAGAGCAAGAGTATTCAGAATATTCTGATTGTTCGGGATTATCCAGAGGTGTTTCTTGATGAACTACCTGGTTTGCCTCCAGTTCATCAAGTCGAGTTTCATATTGACCTTGTACCCAATGCCAACCCGATTGCGAAAGCACCTTACCGTCTTGCACCGTCAGAGATGCAAGAATTATCAAAACAGCTTCAAGAGTTATCTGATAAAGGATTCATCCGTCCGAACTTTTCGCCTTGGGGTGCTCCTCTCCTCTTTGTGAAAAAGAAAGATGGATCTTTTCGAATGTGTATCGATTATCGTGAGCTTAATAAGCTTACCATCGAGAATCAATATCCCCTACCTTGAATCGATGATCTCTTTGATCAGCTGCAAGGTGCTACCTGTTTTTCCAAGATCGATCTGCATTCTGGGTATCATCAGCTTCGTGTACTCGAAGAAGATATTCCCAAAACTGCATTCCGCACGAGATATGGGCATTACGAGTTCACAATCATGCCTTTTGGTTTGACGAATGCCCCAGCTATCTTCATGGACTTAATGAATAGGGTCTGTAAACCTTATTTAGACAAGTTCATCATTGTGTTCATCGATGATATTCTCATTTATTCAAAGTCTCGAGCCGAGCACGAGCAACACCTTCGCTTAACATTGGAACTCCTTAAGAAGGAACAACTTTTTGCTAAATTCTCCAACTGTGATTTTTGGCTTAAAGAAGTTCAGTTCTTGGGTCATATAGTCAACGAGCAGGGTATTCATGTGGATCCATCCAAGATAGCTGCTATTAAGGATTGGAATACACCGACGACAACTACAGAGATTCGATCTTTTCGTGGTCTTGCTGGTTATTATCGTCGATTCATTTCTTATTTCTTGAAGATCGCGGTTCCACTCACTGCTTTAACTCAGAAGAATAAGCCTTTTGAGTGGGGACCCAAGCAAGAAGAAGCGTTCCAAACGCTAAAATAGAAGTTATGTGATGCTCTTGTTCTATCTTTGCCCGATGGAAACGATGATTTTGTTGTTTATTGTGATGCGTCCAACTTAGGACTTGGTTGCGTTCTTATGCAACGGGGT
>JARYGA010039488.1:0-18476 GCA_030545235.1 Helianthus tuberosus
TAATCAAAAATAGTCATGAACCTTAAAATATTTTCTTTTATAAATCATACTAACATTTATAAGAAATCAGATAATATAACAGAATAATACATAGGTAAATAAATAACTAAGTAAAATGAGTTTGTATAAAATATATTGTTTGTAAAACAATATTTTGATAAAAAGGTTTGTAGTACATATATAAAAATATACTTTGGTTTTAAGAAAGTCGAATAAGTAATATATTAAAATATATTTCAGTTCCAAAATCATTAAATAAATAGTATATTAAATATACTTTAGTAGTCAAAATAATAATTTTCAGTAGTATAACAAAAGTATACTTTGGTTTTATTAATAGCATATTTAAACTATGCTTTGGTCTTATATATAACATATTAAACTATGTTTTGGTTTTATAAATAACATATCAAACTATGTTTTAATAATTAACAAAATATATGTTGGTTTTATACATTATCACACATGAGAGTATATCAAACTATACTTTTGGGAGTGTAACAAAATATACAATAAAAATGTGATTTAAGAATTCAACCAAACCTTAGTGCATCAAAATACACCTAGGAGACTATAGAAATACCACGAAGGCAATCCCTGTTTGGATAAAATATCGGTTTCTGACATTCCATAAACAACAGGAATGGGGTGTCAAATCCGATAGCGCTATATCATACTACCAACCGGTCTGGTGAACATAAAATAAGTACTATCCAACAATTAATTTTATAATCTTTGAAAAATTAGAGTTTAAATCATAAATAATCATTCAGTTTATCAAAAGATAAGTACTAATATGTATAATCAATTATACTTTTGAAATCATGAACATAACAAATAGGTACACATATTTCACCCCAAAACATTTGAAAACAGTAAAAGAGGGGACTATGTACTCACTTGAAAGTGCTTAGAAGTCTTGAACAACTACCAAGCAAGCTAGAGGGATTACGGAAATCAAATGGCACCTAATGTAGATAACTAAGTAAATAAACCGGACCTAAATCGGAAGATCGAATAGGATGAGGTTTCGTAAACCAAATGAGTGTGGGAACTCATATGATATGGTTTAACAAAGCCTACATACTAAAACGAAACATAACCTAAGTGCTTACAACTCATTACGACCCGTTTAGGTAGCTTACGCCACTTTAACGCGTCGTTCGCGTAAAACGCGTTCGGACCACCTAACTAGTCCCATGACAAGTATTATATGCCTTAACATGTCTAATAATGTTAACTAATCAGTTTAGATGTGAAAATTTAGGTTGCATATGCTTAAAATGAATTTATGCGTAAAAAGGGCATTTTAGTCATTTTACTAAGGCATATAAACTACCTATCATACAACTACTTAAACGAAGTGACCATAAGGTATAACCTCGGAAGGTTGTTCCCTATACAACTATGGTCACAAAACATGTTTGGTCGGATCCTAATGATCGACCAAAGGGGCCTAGTTCGAAAGTCTAAGCAGTTGTTTAGACCGCTTGACTTACGACTCTACATAAGCACTAATCTAAAAGTGATGAGCTAAACATGTTTAAAACATGTTTAACAAGGTTTGAAAACAAGTCAGATATCAAAACAAACGGTTTTGATACCCAAGAATAGTTTGGTTACAAAATACGCTTAAATACGCATTTTGGCCGAAACTATGACTCGTCACTACACCTAATCAACGTGGTAATCAGTAGGTATAGTCACTTGGGACTATAACCATCGTGATTACGCTCACGTTGCGAAGTTCAACGAACTTCGTGTTGACCATAAACTTGTCAAAGCTAAAAGTCAAACACTTGTTTGACTTTCATGCTAAAAACGCGAAAAAGAACGAAAGAATACTTACAAGAGGTCCAAGAATGGAAGTTTGATTCAATTATTCTCAGGTATGGAGTGTTAGAACCCCAACTTAGAGAACAAATCAGATCAAGGTGTGAAGAATGGACTGAGTGGAGGTAGGTATTTATAGAAAACCAAGAACCGTTAGGATCGTTCATCGAAAAATGAGCTTGAATCTTGGCCTTACACTTGGGCCCAAGGTATTAGAATACAATGGGATGCTAAAAACCATCAAATTTTAGCCCAAGGTATTGAAAATTTTATATTAAAACCCCTAAAATACGACCAGAATGTTGAAAATGAAGTTTATGTCTGATGGGCTCTTGCCGGCCGCGTAAGAATTGATCAAGGCTTATGCCCCAGGCCTAGCAAACTTTGGCAGATTGTCAATTTTAGCCCCTGAGGTCCAAAACTTGGTTTTTGATGCATTTTTGACACGTTTAAGCCCCGTTAACCCCATTTCAAAGATCTAAAATGAAGTTAAAGTATAGGGATCTTAAAATATGCTCAAAAACATCTCGGATGTTGGTTCGTTTGGTCGTACGGTTGCATTGTTCGGTTAATTACGACGGGAGTCGTAACGAATGCAAAAACGATCCAAATTAAGCGACGAATGGAATTTTATCATGCCAATCACTAAAATAAAATATTTTAATGATGAAATAAATTTTAGGATGTCCGGATATATTCAGAACGTAAGATATGCGCGAAAATGCAAACTTATGCACTTTTTGACGCTTTTAGTCCCTATTGATCAATAAAGTTTATTTTAGCGCACAAAACACCTCAAAGCCTATTTCTAAGCTGTGTAAAGGATATTTAGGGCATATTTAACTTATGATCAAGTTCTGGAATGTTCGTTACAGTACGAATCGGCATACTTTCGCAGTTTGTCGAAATTAGTCCCTGTAAGCGAATAAACTTAATTTCGCCACACCAAACCTTCCAAAACTTATTTATAAGTTATGTAAAGGTTATTTAAGGTATGTTAAGCCTATTTAACTGTTCCGGAGTGTTTGTTGCATTAAACTGGTTATATTTACACATCAGTTCGCGTATAACCTTCTAGAAAGCGATTTAGAGCTCGAAATCGATCAAGAATTGATATATGCAAACGATATATATATATATATATATATATATATATATATATATATATATATTATACAAATACAAAGTATGAAATACAATGTTTCATTGGTTTGGTATTTTTTTGATGGTTGAAGTGACACAGGTGTCACACAATGACAATCTCAAGAGGAAGATTTCGATTTGTCTTGTCTTATAACCTGCGTTGGTATAGGTTTCAATTTGTTGAGGTAGATTCGTGAACTATTAGTTGACATAGATGATTGTTGGTCCGTCTTCTTGAGTTGGTTCATCCACATTCATCTATGAAGAAGAAGCATCATTTAAAATATGCATTCTCAGCCGAAGTGTCACCATTTACTTCATCAACGGGAAGGATTAGATCAGCTGCAAAGGGAGTGAAACGGGTGGTGAAAGGAGTGAGACCAATGTCTGACGAGTCAAACAGAGTTCAATTTGAGTTCCCTTAGCAGGTTTGGATTTAGGAACGGTTTCCGGAATATCAAAGGTGTTGAGCACAACGTCTACATCATAGAACCAGTCGGGAGAACTTCCAGTGTTGGTGTAGTTTCTTTCTTGAAAGTCTACATAGTAAGATTCAAGCACCATTTTGGTTCTTTTGTTGTAAACTCTGTATGCCTATTGAGTAGATGAATAGCCCATGTAATAACACACATCACCGACTGCTTCAAACTCACTATGTCAAAAAAAAGGCTTACGGCCACATAAAAAAAGTGAGACCATATGCCTTTTGCCTCACTTTTTTTCTAGCTCAACTGTGACCAAAGGCCAATCATCATAGGTATCATACGGACACATTCACTTATGTGTGGCTGTAGTGTGACACCCTGACACTGAGGCGAAAACGTCAAGGGCATCAGGAAACTTGGTAGAATCCATATAAGCACATGGTGATTGAGTTAAAGTTGAAATATAATTAAGTTGGTTGATAGGATTGCATTCACATCCAAACTAGTACAAAATAATTTCAACACATTGTTCATAAAAGTCTTTGTTTTTATTTAAACTAAGGCACTTGTCTTGAGCAATCCTATGTGATCCTTGCAAAAGCTAACTTCAAACATTTTCACCTGAAACATATGTTGAAAACAATTTTGGTCAACAAACGGTTGAGTGAATTCATAGGTTTTGGTTAGTTTGGTAATAAAAAAATAATGTGATAATAAAATGAAATGTTTAACAATGTGGCATTTGATAAGACTTAAGAAAATGAGTGATACAGGTAGTTGCTTGGTGGAACATTCAAACCTTGTAGACGTAAACACGGATCTATCATCAAAACTTCCGCATTGCAAAATGTGAACAACAACAACAACAACAAAGGGTCTGAACTGGAAGTTAGGATGGGGCGTCACACCTATAGCGCTATAATATTACCGTTCGGCTTGTACGGAGTTAATGAATGTAGGTGTTAAGCAACAAATGTAACAATGCAAAAACTAGAAGTTATGAATGGGGAACATCCATACTTCCAAATGTGTTATCAAACAGTTGCAAAGACGGATCAACATAGGCACAAATTGTAAATGAGTTTGTATCACATTATATCATATGTTTCATCCCAAAAATATTGTAAAAGAAAATGGGAACTATGAACTCACCTTGTTTGCGAATAAATTCCAAACAAGTAATGATAAGAGTTTAGCGGGAACAGGATTTCCACGTCACTCTAATTGTATTTGAACATGCACGAAACAACACGGAATATGGCATCAACAATGGTAAAATGTGCAACTGTATAAACAGGAAACTATGTCTAATGTGTTTGCATGGTTTGACCAGAAAGGTAACTACGGGTTTAAATAGTCTTGTTTGGGGAAACGGGGGATAAGTATACCTGGATTATTTAAGAACGGTGTATTTTATACAATAACTAAGTTATACAAATACTGGATATAGAATTAATATTTGTATAGTTAAAACAGAAAATAAATATGTATTTAACTCAAAATCTGCAATTTATATAATTAACTATCTAAATAATTAATTTAAGACAAGATAATTAAAAATAACATTTTTAATTACTGAACATATAAATATCTGAAAAATAATTATTATGGCAGAAAATAAATAATTATTTATAGTTTCAGAATGAAATAACGTGGTAATTAACTAATTAATTATCTAAATAATTAATTTAAATCAGATAAATTAAAAATAACATTTTTAATTACTAACATGAAATATTACTAATTTACAGTAATTATTAGGGTTCTGGAATAATTTTATATAAATAAGTGGAATTAAAGGCTAAATATCAGTATTTTTAAGTTTATCAGGTTAATTAATAAAAATAATATGTAAATAAACAAATCAGTTTCTAAATTTTTATAAACTCAGAAAAATATGTACTTTGTTATAAAAATATTTTTGGGCAGAATTTGTATAATTATATAAATAAAACAGTTAGGTTTAATTAAATAACTTAACTGATTTAATTATGTAAAATAAACTGTAAATAATAAAATAGTAACCTAATTTATATAAACTCAGAATAAAGCATGTAACATCATAAAAATAATTTTGGACACAAATTGTATAGTTATTTATTTTTAAATATATATGATTAAACTATATTTTTTTAAAGTGTAAACACTGTTTTAATTACAAAAATATCAAAATTATGTGAAATATTAACAACAATATTATTTCTGTAAAGTCCAACATATAAAATAATTACTATAAAAATTTCAATAATTAACTCCTTAAAATCGATTTATTATAATTTTTGAAAGAATAAAACTGTTTTAATATATAAAAATTAGTTTTATAAATATTTTGACTAACATTATATTTTTAACATAAGTATCAGTGTTTAAAATAGTTATGTTAAAAGTTTTAGATTTTAAATAACTAAAACCGATTTAATATGAATTAAAGAACAAAACTGCTTTTAATAAAAGAAAATAAATAATTAAGTTTACTGTTCATCGTCTTCCCCAATTTCCGGTCAACAGAAGTCAAACGTCCGATTATCGATTCAAAACAGATTTAAAATCAAATTAATTTTACAGACACGTTGCATAATCATAAACGAACCAATTGACTGAAAAAGAATGAACCGGTACCGACGGGATTGTCGTATCGACTAGATTCCAGCGAGATGGTTCCGGCGAAGGTTGCAGGTTCGAACAGAGAGCCAATACGAAGTGTTAGTGTGTTTTGAAAAGTGTAACAAGTGCGAGGAGGTTCAGGGGATCTTATAACATGTTTCAATTGATTCGAATTCGACAGTAAGTAGTGGATTGAAACTCGGTTTGAACTTTAAAAAAAACCACCGATTATGCGGATGTCAGGCATCAATTGAACGGATAAATGCGCGTGGGAGATGGTTACGAGGAAAGGAATCCGCGTGCATAAACATTGGGCAGATAAACCACTATACGCGTGGTTCTGATCGAGTTCCGGTGAGACAGGCGGTTTGTAGGTTTTTTTGAAAATATTATATTTTATATATTAAAAAGTGTATATATATATAATTAAAGTCTGAGTTAATACCGGATGAGGCTTATAGCCGACCGGTCACAAAGTCACTTGTTATGCGAATGGTCCCGAGTTCGATCCCCCTAGTGACCGGTTTAACCCCCCCCCCCTTTTTTTTTTGTTTTAATGATTTAAAAAAATTACAGTTTAGTCCCTAGGGTTCTCGAATAAGCACAAACAGTCCCTTAAATAGTTTAGTTATATATGCTAACTAAGTTAGTTTTTTTTAATAAGAATTCCTTGTATAAAAGATAACCCGGTTAGGACTATTAGTTAAAATAGTTTCTAAAATGACCATTTTGGTCCCTGAAGTATAAGTTTAAGAAAATGACTATAAGGACCCTATACTTTTTAAATCAAAATTTAAAAGTTTATTTTATTTATAAAACAAGTTTCAAAAATGACACTAAGGTCCCTAAACTTATAGTTTTCGAAAATTACCTTTTTAACCCGAACTTATAAGATTTCAGCAATGACAACTTAGTCCCCGGACTTTTGTACTTTCTAAAAATGACAGTTTTAGTCCTCGGACTTAAAATCAAAGTTTTCAAGCAAGTTTCAAGGAATGACAATTAGGTCCCTCAACTTATATTTTCACATAATGACACATTAGGCCCTTGTAATTAATGTAGCCTTGTTTATAAGTATAAAACTCAATCAAATTTGCAAATATTCACGTGTTTGTGCCGGTAAATCATGTAAAAACATGAAACAAAGCATGTATCAAACAAATTGCATTTCGATATACGATAACTGTTATTATGTGCATCAAACAAGTACATGTTTGAAAATCGAGGTGGTTACAGTCTCCCCTACTTTAGAAAATTTCGTCCCGAAATTTATTCGAAAGAGACTGTAGAATGTATTTGCAATGATTAAAAGGATAATCAAGTCATTGTTGGATGTTGAATATTTTGAGGAATTTACGAGAATCATTGTATAGAAATTGTTTTGCATGGCACTATGCTATGCTGGATTTGTAATGTAAATATTATGCAAACAAATGTGTGTACAAATAAGCAAATAATGGATGATTACCTAACCACATGATGTTTTTATATGCCACCTTACTTAACAAGATTATTCATTTCCCCGATGGATATTTCTTCGGAAGCGAAAATGAGTAATTCATTTTCCTCAATGGATTCTTCTTCGGAAACGGGAATGAATATGGTTTTTGAATGGATTATTCATTTCCCAATGGATATTTCTTCAGAAGCGAAAATGAATGGATAATTCATTTTCCAGTTGATACTTCATCAGAAACGGAAATGAAGGTTTATGAATAGATTATTCATTTCCCAGTGGATATTTCTTCAGAAGCGGAAATGAATGGATAATTCATTTTCCAGTGGATACTTCATCAGAAATGGAAATGAAGGATTATGAATAGATTATTCATTTCCCAGTGGATATTTCTTCAGAAGCGAAAATGAATGAATAATTCATTTTCCAGATGATACTTCATCAGAAATGGAAATGAAGGATTATGAATAGATTATTCATTTCCCAGTGGATATTTCTTCAGAAGCGAAAATGAATGGATAATTCATTTTCCAGTGGATACTTCATCAGAAATGGAAATGAAGGATTATGAATCGATTATTCATTTCCCAGTGGATATTTCTTCAGAAGCGAAAATGAATGGATAATTCATTTTCCAGTGGATACTTCATCAGAAACGGAAATGAAGGATTATGAATAGATTTCGATTCTTGTTTAAGTTAACACAAATGGGTCTGGGATAACATAAAATCCTCAAGTGACTTGGATAACGCTACGACAAATAATACGATAAGAACACTTATATATAGGAAGTACCAGCGGCGTATCCACCATGTTCTTATGATATTACAATCGCCTCGTTATCTAATCACTCTAGATTTTATGCCATCACACTTAACGGGACTCACTATGGTTTCCATGCATCGAATCTCATAATTATGTGTGCACCCATAATTACTTGACTCATTGCACAGTCTGCATAGCTTATCTTGCCAAGTGATAAATTATGGACATGGTCAAAGAAAGATGCTTTGTTTCAACAATTGAAATAGTACGTGTGTATAAACTCTGAGTGTGAATAAGAGCGTAAACATAGTATAAGTTTAAATCAAATAAGCATCAATATAACACAACATCAACTGAATCAAAACGTATTTCACATTAGCAATGATAGCATTATTTGTTTGAAAGTCTATTGAACAAATTTATATTTGAAATAAGTCATGTAATGGATCAAAGTCAGGATTATAAGGTGATGGAGGTGGTAGAGGCAGTTGCATATGATCAGTTAATCGTCTCAGCATGCTTTCCAACCATTGATTTCTTTCTGTCAACCATATTATTTGTTGAGACAAATTTTGAACTTGATTGTTTAACCTAGTCACTTCGTCTCCCAATGAATCTGGAGGTAGATTCATTTGAGGCATCGTACTTGGGCCTGCTATATCAGTTGGTGGCAGTTGTTCTACTTCGTTCATCAGTGACTGGAAAGAATGTGGCAGTAATGGTGCTTGTAAAAAGGGTTCTGATGCTAACTGTTCTTGGAGCATCATGTTTTCATAAGTTTCTTGCATCGTTGAATCCTCCTCGAAAACTATTGGTGAGCAGCCTTGTAAGAAGTTTGATGTTGATGGTTGGGATAAGTTAGTTGTAATATGTTCTTCTATGTAAGGCAGTGGTGGTTGCATATCAAATTGATAAAAAGACGGTTGAGGAGACTACAACAATGATTATTGTAAATTTTGTGGGGAGGTACTTTCTAAGATATCTGGAGCTTGACTGGGATGATTGAATTAGTGTATCAATATGAACAGGGGTTAGCCTAATGGTGTAAGGATTTATAATCCCAGGTGCCTTTGGTGAAGATAATCCTTGGATAATCTGATCACTTAAGACACCTAATGATTTTGCTATTTTTGTAATGTAAGACCCTCCCATAAGACTTTTCAGAGGATGTGATTTTTGACTAGAAAAATATTCAGCAAGTCCGTGGGCAATATTACAAGGAACTTGCTCAAAAATACTATACAGATAGAAAAGTTCGATTTTTTAACCCTTTGTGGATTATACTTGCGCCCCGTGATAGTGTTGGCTAACACACGGTGCATATATTGATAACAAGGGTCTGTGAAGTTCGTAGCATTATTGTGGCCACACCATTCTTTTAATGAACGGCATTGCCAATAACCTACCATATCAGCGGAGGAATAAGAGGTTGATGCCTCCGTAAAAATGGGTTGTTTAACTTCTTCATCTGTATATATGCCCAGATGAACTGCGAATTCTGTTAATGACATAGTATGATGTTGCCCACAAAGTTGAAAATGAATGGATTCATCGGTAAGATTTTTATTATATTTATAATAGAAAGTGGACGAGAACTCATATACCAGTTCATCGTATGATAGTTCTAGGATGTCAAAGAAACAACGCCAAGGCGTATTAGGTAGTAGTGATCTTGCCAGTAAACCACCGAAATCAATCGTTCCCATTCGTTGCCAATCAATACTGCTAATAGTAAGAACTTCATGATGCTTGAGTTTTTGATACCTCTCTTGATAGTGTAAATTAGTAAACTGAAGGAAGGGATGTATTTTTGTTGCATTTGAAGATTCAGCATATGCTGCTGGGAGATTTGCCATTGGGATATGGGGTTTTGTTGAACTAAGAAAGGTTTGGGTATGTGTTGAGTTATATGAGAAGTTTGTAGTTCTTGTGTAGATTAACTCGTGTAGTGAGTTTCTTATATAGATAAGGAGATTTCAGATTACACCATGTGATCGGTTAGTGCTTCCATGCTACGTTCTGTAGCTAGTTTGAAAATTTGAATCTGACAGGTATGGTCTCGAGAAAATTTTGAAACTTTGAAAAGGAGGGAATCGTATCGTAATAAATTGATAATAGTACAACGTAGGTTGATTAGAGCTTGGATTGTTCTGAAACGGAGAAAAAGAAAACAATCCTTTTGAATTAGGGTAACATGCCTTGAGCCGATAGGCATACTGTACTCTCATCGGTAGTTCCCAGGTAGGCATACGTGTGTCTCGTCATGGAGGCATTTTCTGAAAGAAAGATTATAGTGATTTCATAAAGGGGGTAAAGTAGTTTCATAAAATCAATGAGGATCAAAGAAGACACGTAACAAGATGGATATCATTTATTCCACGAATAAACGACATTAATGACAAGTCAAAGTAGTTGGGTTCTTATAACTTGGTGAAGTCATGCTTTAGCCTATAAGTGGACACTCATCCCAAGAATTCCCAGGTAAGCACAACTGGTCTCGCGTCTGATGAGATTTATACGAAGTGCTTGCCTAGACAAAAAACTCAGAATAAAGGCATCCACCCTTCCAGATTGCACGAGTTCGTTATTAGAGCCCAAGACTTTGATGAGAATAAAAGAAATCAGAAGAGGTTTTGAAAGTAATCACCTAAGGATAGGTGATGAGCATTTGTAAAATCTAAAGATGAGATCTGTAGTGACGAGGCATTGGTTACAAAAGATAAGAATAGGGATGAAGACAAAGACAAAGATAACGGAAGAGTTTGCTAATGGAAGGTGTCCTAGGTAAGTTATAGTCTAGGTCAAAGTATTACTAATAACCTAAATCCCTATAACCATGGCTCTGATACCAACCTGTGATACCCTGACACGGAGGCGGAAACATCGAGGGCATCACGAAACTTGGTAGAATGCATATAAGCACATGGTGATTGAGTTAAAGTTGAAATATAATTAAGTTAGTTGATAGGATTGCATTCACATCCAAACTAGTACAAAACAATTTCAACACATTGTTCATAAAAGTCTTTGTTTTTATTTAAACTAAGGCACTTGTCTTGAGCAATCCTATGTGATCCTTGCAAAAGCTAACTTCAAACATTTTCACCTGAAACATATGTTGAAAACAATTTGGGTCAACAAACGGTTGAGTGAATTCATAGGTTTTGGTTAGTTTGGTAATAAAAAAATAATGTGATAATAAAATGAAATGCTTAACAATGTGGCATTTGATAAGACTTAAGCAAATGAGTGATACAGGTAATTGCTTGGTGGAACATTCAAACCTTGTAGACGTAAACACGGATCTATCATCCAAACTTCCGCATTGCAAAATGTGAACAACAACAAAGGGTCTGAACTGGAAGTTAGGATGGGGCGTCACACCTATAGCGCTATAATATTACCGTTCGGCTTGTACGGAGTTAATGAATGTAGGTGTTAAGCAACAAATGTAACAATGCAAAAACTAGAAGTTATGAATGGGGAACATCCATACTTCCAAATGTGTTATCAAACAGTTGCAAAGACGGATCAACATAGGCACAAATTGTAAATGAGTTTGTATCACATTATATCATATGTTTCATCCCAAAAATATTGTAAAAGAAAATGGGAACTATGAACTCACCTTGTTTGCGAATAAATTCCAAACAAGTAATGATAAGAGTTTAGCGGGAACAGGATTTCCACGTCACTCTAATTGTATTTGAACATGCACGAAACAACACGGAATATGGCATCAACAATGGTAAAATGTGCAACTGTATAAACAGGAAACTATGTCTAATGTGTTTGCATGGTTTGACCGGAAAGGTAACTACGGGTTTAAATAGTCTTGTTTGGGGAAACGGGGGATAAGTATACCTGGATTATTTAAGAACGGTGTATTTTATACAATAACTAAGTTATACAAATACTGGATATAGAATTAATATTTGTGTAGTTAAAACAGAAAATAAATATGTATTTAACTCAAAATCTGCAATTTATATAATTAACTATCTAAATAATTAATTTAAGACAAGATAATTAAAAATAACATTTTTAATTACTGAACATATAAATATCTGAAAAATAATTATTATGGCAGAAAATAAATAATTATTTATAGTTTCAGAATGAAATAACGTGGTAATTAACTAATTAATTATCTAAATAATTAATTTAAATCAGATAAATTAAAAATAACATTTTTAATTACTAACATGAAATATTACTAATTTACAGTAATTATTAGGGTTCTGGAATAATTTTATATAAATAAGTGGAATTAAAGGCTAAATATCAGTATTTTTAAGTTTATCAGGTTAATTAATAAAAATAATATGTAAATAAACAAATCAGTTTCTAAATTTTTATAAACTCAGAAAAATATGTACTTTGTTATAAAAATATTTTTGGGCAGAATTTGTATAATTATATAAATAAAACAGTTAGGTTTAATTAAATAACTTAACTGATTTAATTATGTAAAATAAACTGTAAATAATAAAACAGTAACCTAATTTATATAAACTCAGAATAAAGCATGTAACATCATAAAAATAATTTTGGACACAAATTGTATAGTTATTTATTTTTAAATATATATGATTAAACTATATTTTTTTAAAGTGTAAACACTGTTTTAATTACAAAAATATCAAAATTATGTGAAATATTAACAACAATATTATTTCTGTAAAGTCCAACATATAAAATAATTACTATAAAAATTTCAATAATTAACTCCTTAAAATCGATTTATTATAATTTTTGAAAGAATAAAACTGTTTTAATATATAAAAATTAGTTTTATAAATATTTTGACTAACATTATATTTTTAACATAAGTATCAGTGTTTAAAATAGTTATGTTAAAAGTTTTAGATTTTAAATAATTAAAACCGATTTAATATGAATTAAAGAACAAAACTGCTTTTAATAAAAGAAAATAAATAATTAAGTTTACTGTTCATCGTCTTCCCCAATTTCCAGTCAACAGAAGTTAAACGTCCGATTATCGATTCAAAACAGATTTAAAATCAAATTAATTTTACAGACACATTGCATAATCATAAACGAACCAATTGACTAAAAAAGAACGAACCGGTACCGACGGGATTGTCGTATCGACTAGATTCCGGCGAGATGGTTCCGACGAAGGTTGCAGGTTTGAACAGAGAGCCAATATCGAAGTGTTAGTGTGTTTTGAAGAGTGTAACAAGTGCGAGGAGGTTCAGGGGATCTTATAACATGTTTCAATTGATTCGAATTCGACAGTAAGTAGTGGATTGAAACTCGGTTTGAACTTTAAAAAAAAAACCACTGATTATGCGGATGTCAGGCATCAATTGAACGGATAAATGCGCGTGGGAGATGGTTACGAGGCAAGGAATCCGCGTGCATAAACATTGGGCAGATAAACCACTATACGCGTGGTTCTGATCGAGTTCCGGTGAGACAGGTGGTTTGCAGGTTTTTTTGAAAATATTATATTTTATATATTAAAGAGTGTATATATATATATAATTAAAGTCTGAGTTAATACCGGATGAGGCTTATAGCCGACCGGTCACAAAGTCACTTGTTATGCGAATGGTCCCGAGTTCGATCCCCCTAGTGACCCGTTTAACCCCCCCCCCCCTTTTTTTGTTTTAATGATTTAAAAAAAATTACAGTTTAGTCCCTAGGGTTCTCGAATAAGCACAAACAGTCCCTTAAATAGTTTAGTTATATATGCTAACTAAGTTAGTTTTTTTTTAATAAGAATTCCTTGTATAAAAGATAACCCGGTTAGGACTATTAGTTAAAATAGTTTCTAAAATGACCATTTTGGTCCCTGAAGTATAAGTTTAAGAAAATGACTATAAGGACCCTATACTTTTTAAATCAAAATTTAAAAATTTATTTTATTTATAAAACAAGTTTCAAAAATGCACTAAGGTCCCTAAACTTATAGTTTTCGAAAATTACCTTTTTAACCCAAACTTATAAGATTTCAGCAATGAAAACTTAGCCCCTGGACTTTTGTACTTTCTAAAAATGACGGTTTTAGTCCTCGGACTTAAAATCGAAGTTTTCAAGCAAGTTTCAAGGAATGACAATTAGGTCCCTCAACTTATATTTTCACATAATGACACATTAGGCCCTTGTAATTAATGTAGCCTTGTTTATAAGTATAAAACTCAATCAAATTTGCAAATATTCACGTGTTTGTGCCGGTAAATCATGTAAAAGCATGAAACAAAGCATGTATCAAACAAATTGCATTTCGATATACGATAACTGTTATTATGTGCATCAAACAAGTACATGTTTGAAAATCGAGGTGGTTACATGTAGCAACTTAAACCGTGGCTAAAAGGTGTTGCTGAAAATCAATCATTTTGTCCAAAAGTGTGGTTAAAAGGTAGCAACAGCCACATGAGTTTACTATGAGTGTGGCCAATTCTATTATATAGTCACTAATAAATTTGTTTTAGTCACATCAATTTTTTAAAAATGTGGTAAAAAGGTTTTGTAATCAAGCAAATTGTCAATTAAATATGGCAAAAAGGTTTTATAATCAAGCAAATTGTCAATTAAATGTGGCTAAACGGTATCAACAGCCACATGAGTTTAGTGTAAATGTTAGCATTTCTATTATATAGTCACATGATTTTACTGTAAGTGCGGCCGTTTCTATTATATAGTCATTAAAAAGTTTTATTTAGCCACACCAGTTTAAAAAAAATATGGCAAAATGGTTGTTGTAATAAAGCAAATGGCCCAATAAGTGTGGCTAAATGGTATCAGTGGCCATATAATTTACTATAAATGTGGTCATTTCTATTATATATTCACTAAAAAGTTTGTTTGTCACATCAATTTAAAAAAATGTGGCAAAAAATTGTAAAAATCAAACAAATGGTCCATTACGAGTGGCTAAATGGTATCAACGACTACATTAATTCACTGTAAGTGTGACTAAATGGTATCAACAGTTACATAAATTCAGTGTAAGTGTGGCCGTAACTATTATATAGTCACAAGAATTTATTGTAAGCGTGGCTAAAAACTATATATAGACACATAAAATATGTAAATTTAAGTGTGAGTATTATCTAACCTTTAGTCACACATATTTGTTATAGTTTTATGTGGCCATTTTCATGTAAATAGCAATTTTATTTTTAATTTTTTGTAAAATTAAAATAGTAAACATGAACAAACCTAAAAACCAAATTAATGATATAACAATAATAAACTAAAATCCATACATAAGTTTTCAATTTTCATACTAAATACATAAACTCCTAATCAAAAGTTATCTACAAATGATGCAGCAGTTGCAACATAACCTGCAACACTTGCAACAGCAACATTTTTGTCTAAAAGCCTAGATCACTCCTAGCAAGACTTGCAACAACATACCCTCCTATAAATTTTCGTCTAAAAGCCTAGATCACTCCTAGCAGAGCTTGCAACAACATAACCTCCTTCAGCACTTGCAACAACATAACATCCTCTCATTCTCTAAAAAAAGTCTCCCCACTTTCATTTCGGCCCTTAGCTGGTCCTTTTGTCTCAGCCAATCAAAACTCCTTGGCGAAAAATCACACAGTTCATCATGTTTTGTCTACATGCTATGTTCAGTTGCAGTTAAAGTAAAGTTATAAGATATACCAACAAGTACATGCAAACTGAAAGTGATTAGATTACACTTACATCTTGTTCACTTGATCTCAATCATTGTTCAAAATATTCCCCTTGGTATATATAACTAACTATTGTTGCCCCATTATGTCCATCAAGTACTTACAAATTTAAAGTCGTTGATAACATATTACAAATTCAGACAATAGAAAACATTAAAAACAATCCATGGAATCAATGAACAAATTTGATATGGTGAAACCTAAGGAACATAAAAAACAAAAACTTCCATGTCATTATAAACTTAGTTCAAAACACATAGACACCCTCTTCTTGATCCCGGTTGAATCCGTTTTCAACAGCTTCCATGTCACCTTGGGTCGTCTCTGAGATGCATATGCAGATTTTGATCTCTTTGGAACCCTTGGTTACAAATCTCACATGCGTATTGATCTGATTCAAGCAAGATCTTCAGTGACAACGACACCACCTCTAGGCATCTAGATCTACAATTTCTCAAATTTGAACAATATCAAGATATATCATATAACTAGTTTTATAGATGTCCAGTTTTAGAAATTAATAATAATTAAGCTTAACAAATAAACATAAAAATTGACTGTACATCAACAAATGTAACAAAAAAGTTTATCTGGAGTAGGGTTATACCCGGAGTGCCTGTAGGGCGCCTTTTTCTTTAGTTAGGGAGCCCATTATATGAAGGAATGAAGGGACCAGATGCCGTAGTGAAGTGAGCATGGTGGTCTAACATGTAGATAGTTTTATGTAGGTGTTAATAATCTATCTTGGTTGCTTCAATATAATAGCCGAAACAATTTGCTTTGTAAAATGACCAGCTTAAAAACTTCTAGCTTTATAAAATTTGACCAATGGGCAAACTTAGGCTTTTTTCATTAAAATTTGACCAAAGAGAAACATCCCAATTTTCATCGGATGGAGGGTGTAACATAGTTGCATAACATAGTTTAGCTTTTTTTACCATTTCAGCCCTAGCATAAGTTATACAAAGAAGTACCTTGGGGAAGACAATGCCTTATGTTGGCCAGATTGGTGCAGTAAGGTAGCCTCTAGGGATGGGCTCGGTACTGGTATCGAAAATCACTAAATATGGTACCGGTACTGAAAATGTTCGGTACGGTATCGGCACCAAAACAAGACAGGTATTTTTGTAAAATACTAGTACCGAACTGAATCCGGTACCTAAAACTCCAAATAGTAGGTAGCAAATAGGTACCGAAAATATTTCGGTATGGGAAATTCGGTACCAATACCAAGCCCCAAAAGCTTATCCCTAGTAGCATCCAATGTTGATTCTGCCATAGCAAGTCTCTCCTCCATTTCAGCAAGGGATGAAAATTGACATAATTCATTAGACATGTTAAAACTTCAAGTCAAGTAAAACAAGGATCAAGTTAAGTTTAGCATACCACCAAATGCCCATTGGTGAGAAGTAGCATTCTAATGAAGAAACTTTGGGTGTATGTGTAGATAACTAGAACCTGTTGTCATATACATTACCAATAATTAAAATAGAAGAATATATACGTAAGTGAAATAATACAATAGCATAAAAAGATAATACATTTAGTTGTGGACATTAGAGTAAGATCATCACTGCCGACCACCACTTTCCAAAATTGTATACAAACTGAAACTGCACAAACTAGTGATTTAGAACAAAGATTTGCATCATCTACTGATGATTGATCTTGGTTCAACACACTTGTGCCTGTATAGCTCCTATTTTCTTCATTATGGTTTTGTTTTTGCCGAGGTGAACTCTCCGAGGTTTGATTCCAGCTGTTAGCTGGTGTATCCACTTCAGGTTGAACAAAAAAGAATGTGTTAGTATGTTATGGATATAGATCCACTTTGGTAAAGATATAAAGTAGCTTAGTAAGACTTCAACCTTTAATGTGCCAAACAAAATTCAAAGGTACAACTTGTGCAAGAGAATACGATGCTAGCCACATAGGAACACCATACTATCTAAGAGTGTGATGAGATGTAACAAACAAATGACTTCAATAACTATATGGTGGCTCTTAGCTGACACGTAAATGTATTCCAAATGAAGTAGGTTTACATACAAAAGATTTCCATAAGACAGTTCCTCAAACAAACACAAAAAAAAAGTTAAGTACAGTTGCAAACATAAAACAAATATAACTAAAAAAATTCCCAAATACAATCAAAACCCAAACATATATACATAGAGGATAAACATATTACATTACCCTCGTATAAAATAACACTTTGACTAATTGAAACAAAAAAAAGTTGATTTTTAACTTAAAAATCCAGTATCAAAGAATTCATTTTTATACAACATGGAATAGGGATCTATATCCATAACTTACATCCAAAATAGATTTGACAATTAGAAATCGTAAAGAAAGCATAAATAGATTGAAGGTACGAACTCAAAATCATGCGCTTCTCCTTACACCCAATGAATCAGAAGCCAATGAATCTGACCCCAAATCTCCACGAATCAGAAGCCAACGAACTCGATTTAGATTTTATTCATCTTCTTCTCAGTTCCATTAGAGATTTTACAAGCATGTTGCAGGTACGAACTCAAAATCATGCGCTTCTCCTTGCGTCGCATC